>CAWUDS030001602.1:0-75924 GCA_963859935.3 Lathyrus sativus
CATACTATAGTCTTTTATGTTTTTAGCTTAGTGTTAAAAAAATCCAAAACTTTGGGATGGTGAAAAAAAATATTGAACAGTTTTAGATGTAATATACCATAACTCAATGTGAATACGATGATAATCAATAATATTGAGCTTGATTATTTAATTTTAATCGTTATGCATATATATAAATTATGTGTCACTCATTTTTAGTCTCTTAACTTTGTTTCTTAGTGGTGAAGAAACCAAAATTTTGGTGATAGAGAAGAAGAAAAATATAGAAATTGTTTACATCTATTATACCATAATACAATGGGTTTATAGTGAATACAAATAGCATTGAACTTCAATATTTAATTTTAGTGATTACCCATGTAGATTTAATTTTTTTGTCATTCATTAATAGTCTTTTAATTATGTGGCTTAGTGACGAAGAAACATGAAATTTTGTGATGGAGAAGAAACATATTGGATATATTCACATCTAACTTACCATAATTCAATGTGAAAATGGTAAATATCAATAAATTCTAGCTTGATTATTTATTTTAATTATTACCTATTTTATATAAAAAATATGTCATGGATTATAGTCAGTTAGCTTTGTTTTTTAGTGGGTAAAAACCTAAAATTTTGTGGTGGAGTAGAAAAATAAAATATAATTAATTTTTCACATATACTATTGTCTTTTATGTTTTTAGCTTAGTGATAAAAAAATCAACAACTTTGAGATGGTGAAAAAAAAATATTGAACAGTTTTAGATCTAATATACCCTAAGTCAATGTGAATACGATGAATATAATTAATAATGAGCTTGACTAATTAATTTTACTCGTTATGCATATGTATAAATTATGTGTCATTCATTTGTAGTCTCTTAACTTAGTTTCTTAGTGGTGAAGAAACCAAAATTTTGGTGATAGAGAAGAAGAAAAATATAGAAATTGTTTACATCTATTATACCATAATGCAATGTGGTTATAGTGAATACAAATAGCTTTGAGCTTAAATATTTAATTTTAGTGATTACCCATGTAGATATAATTTATTTGTCATTCATTTACAGTCTTTTAACTCTGCGCCTTAGTGACGAAGAAACATGAAATTTGGTGATGTAGAAGAAACATACTGAATCTATTTACATCTAACTTACCATAATTCAATGTGAAAATGGTAAATATCAATAAATTCTAGCTTGATAATTTATTTTAACTATTACCTATTTTATATAAAAAAATATGTCATGGATTCTAGTCTTTTAGCTTTGTTTTTTAGTTGGTAAAAACATAAATTTTGTGATGGAGTAGAAAAATAAAATATAATTAATTTTTTACATATACTATTGTCTTTTATGTTTTTAGCTTAGTGATAAAAAAAATCAAAAACTTTGGGATGGTGAAGAAAAATATTGAACAGTTTTAGATGTAATATACCATAAGTCAAGGTGAATACGATGAATATAAATAATATTGAGCTTGACTATTTAATTTTAATCGTTATGCATATGTAAAAATTATGTGTCATTCATTTATAGTCTATTAACTTAGTTTCTTAGTGGTGAAGAAACCAAAATTTTGGTGATGGAGAAGAAGAAAAATATAGAAATTGTTTACATCTATTATACTATAATACCATGTGATTATAGTGAATAAAAATATTATAGAGCTTAAATATTTAATTTTAATGATTACCCATGTGGATATAATTTATTTGTCATTCATTTACAGTCTTTTAACTATGTGGCTTAGTGACGAAGAAACATGAAATTTGGTGATGGTGAAGAAACATATCGAATATATTTACATCTATCTTACCGTAATTCAATGTGAAAATGGTGAATATCAATAAATTCTAGCTTGATTATTTATTTTAATTATTAACTATTTTATAATAAAAAATATGTCATGGATTATAGTCTTTTAGCTTTGTTTTCTAGTTGGTAAAAACATAAAATTTTGTGATGGAGTAGAAAAATAAAATATAATTAATTTTTTCCACATACTATAGTCTTTTATGTTTTTAGCTTAGTGATAAAAAAATCCAAAACTTTGGGATGGTGAAAAAAAATATTGAACAGTTTTAGATATAATATACCATAAGTCAATGTGAATACGATGAATATAAATAATATTGAGCTTGATTATTTAATTTTAATCGTTATGCATATATATAAATTATGTGTCACTCATTTTTAGTCTCTTAACTTTGTTTCTTAGTGGTGAAGAAACCAAAATTTTGGTGATAGAGAAGAAGAAAAATATAGAAATTGTTTACATCTATTATACCATAATACAATGTGTTTATAGTGAATACAAATAGCATTGAACTTCAGTATTTAATTTTAGTGATTACCCATGTAGATTTAATTTTTTTGTCATTCATTTATAGTCTTTTAATTATGTGGCTTAGTGACGAAGAAACATGAAATTTTGTGATGGAGAAGAAACATATTGAATATATTCACATCTAACTTACCATAATTCAATGTGAAAATGGTAAATATCAATAAATTCTAGCTTGATTATTTATTTTAATTATTACCTATTTTATATAAAAAATATGTCATGGATTATAGTCTGTTAGCTTTGTTTTTTAGTGGGTAAAAACCTAAAATTTTGTGGTGGAGTAGAAAAATAAAATATAATTAATTTTTCACAAATACTATTGTCTTTTATGTTTTTAGCTTAGTGATAAAAAAATCAAAAACTTTGAGATGGTGAAGAAAAATATTGAACAGTTTTAGATCTAATATACCATAAGTCAATGTGAATACGATGAATATAAATAAAAATGAGCTTGACTATTTAATTTTATTCGTTATGCATATGTATAAATTATGTGTCATTCAATTGTAGTCTCTTAACTTAGTTTCTTAGTGGTGAAGAAACCAAAATTTTGTTGATGGAGAAGAAGAAAAATATAGAAATTGTTTACATCTATTATACCATAATACAATGTGAATATAGTGAATACAAATAGCGTTGAGCTTAAATATTTAATTTTAGGGATTACACATGTAGATATAATTTATTTGTCATTCATTTACAGTCTTTTAACTCTGCGCCTTAGTGACGAAGAAACATGAAATTTGGTGATGTAGAAGAAACATACTGAATCTATTTACATCTAACTTACCATAATTCAATGTGAAAATGGTAAATATCAATAAATTCAAGCTTGATAATTTATTTTAACTATTACCTATTTTATATAAAAAAATATGTCATGGATTCTAGTCTTTTAGCTTTGTTTTTTAGTTGGTAAAAACATAAATTTTGTGATGGAGTAGAAAAATGAAATATAATTAATTTTTTACATATACTATTGTCTTTTATGTTTTTAGCTTAGTGATAAAAAAAATCAAAAACTTTGGGATGGTGAAGAAAAAAATTGAAGAGTTTTAGATGTAATATACCATAAGTCAAGGTGAATACGATGAATATAAATAATATTGAGCTTGACTATTTAATTTTAATCGTTATGCATATGTATAAATTATGTGTCATTCATTTGTAGTCTCTTAACTTAGTTTCTTAGTGGTGAAGAAACCAAAATTTTGTTGATAGAGAAGAAGAAAAATATAGAAATTGTTTACATCTATTATACCATAATACAATGTGATTATAGTGAATACAAATAGCGTTGAGCTTAAATATTTAATTTTAGTGATTACCCATGTAGATATAATTTATTTGTCATTCATTTACAGTCTTTTAACTCTGCGCCTTAGTTACGAAGAAACCTGAAATTTGGTGATGTAGAAGAAACATACTGAATCTATTTACATCTAACTTACCATAATTCAATGTGAAAATGGTAAATATCAATAAATTCTAGCTTGATAATTTATTTTAACTATTACCTATTTTATATCAAAAAAATATGTCATGGATTCTAGTCTTTTAGCTTTGTTTTTTAGTTAGTAAAAACATAAATTTTTTGATGGAGTAGAAAAATGAAATATAATTAAATTTTTACATATACTATTGTCTTTTATATTTTTAGCTTAGTGATAAAAAAAATCAAAAACTTTGGGATGGTGAAGAAATAAATTGAAGAGTTTTAGATGTAATATACCATAAGTCAAGGTGAATACGATGAATATAAATAATATTGAGCTTGATTATCTAATTTTAATCGTTATGCATATATATAAATTATGTGTAATTCATTTATAGTCTATTAACTTAGTTTCATAGTGGTGAAGAAACCAAAATTTTGGTGATGGAGAAGAAGAAAAATATAGAAATTGTTTACATCTATTATACCATAATACCATGTGATTATAGTGAATACAAATATTATAGAGCTTAAATATTTAATTTTAATGATTACCCATGTGGATATAATTTATTTGTCATTCATTTACAGTCTTTTAACTATGTGGCTTAGTGACGAAGAAACATAAAATTTTGTGATGGAGAAGAAACATATTGAATATATTCCCATCTAACTTACCATAATTCAATGTGAAAATGGTAAATATCAATAAATTCTAGCTTGATTATTTATTTTAACTGTTACCTATTTTATTAAAAAAAATATGTCATGGATTCTAGTCTCTTAGCTTTGTTTTTTACTGGCAAAAAAGCTAAAATTTTGTGATGGAGTAGAAAAATAAAATATAATTAATTTTTTACATATACTATTGTCTTTTATGTTTTTAGCTAGTGATAAAAAAAATCAAAAACTTTGGGATTGTGAAGAAAAATATTGAACAGTTTTAGATGTAATATACCATAAGTCAAGGTGAATACGATGAATATAAATAATATTGAGCTTGACTATTTAATTTTAATCGTTATGCATATGTATAAATTATGTGTCATTCATTTCTAGTCTATTAACTTAGTTTCTTAGTGGTGAAGAAACCAAAATTTTGGTGATGGAGAAGAAGAAAAAAATAGAAATTGTTTACATCTATTATACCATAATACCATGTGATTATAGTGAATACAAATATTATAGAGCTTAAATATTTAATTTTAATGATTACCCATGTGGATATAATTTATTTGTCATTCATTTACAGTCTTTTAACTATGTGGCTTAGTGACGAAGAAACATGAAATTTGGTGATGGAGAAGAAACATATCGAATATATTTACATCTAACTTACCATAATTCAATATGAAAATGGTAAAGAAAAATTTGGGATGGTGAAGAAAAATATTGAATAGTTGCAGATGTAATATACCATAAGTCAATGTGAATACGATGAATATATATAATATTGAGCTTGACTATTTAATTTTAATCGTTCTGCATATGTATAAATTATGTGTCATTCATTTGTAGTCTTTTAACTCTGCGCAATTTATACAGACTACAAATGAATGACACGTAATTTATACATATGCATAACAATTAAAATAAAATGATCAAGCTCAATATTATTTATATTCATCTTATTCACATCGACTTATGGTACATTACATCTAAAACTGTTCAATATTTTTCTTCACCAGCCCAAAGTTTTAGATTTTTTATCACTAAGCTAAACACATACAAGACTATCGTATATGTAAAAAATTAATTATATTTAAAATTTCTACTCCATCACAAAATTTTAGGTTTTTACCCATTAAAAAACAAAGCTAAAAGACTATAGTTCATGACATATTTTTTATATAAAATAGGTGATAATTAAAATAAATAATCAACCTAGAATTTATTGATATTTAACATTTTCACATTGAATTATGGTGAGTTAGATGTAAATATATTCAATAAGTTTCTTCTCCATCACCATTTTTTCATGTTTCTTCGTCACTAAGCCACATAGTTAAAAGATTGTAAATGAATGACAAATAAATTATATCTACATGGGTAATCCCTAAAATTAAATATTTAAGCTCAATTCTATTTGCATTCACTATAATCACATTGTATTCTGTTATAACAAATGTAAACAATTTCTATATTTTTCTTTTTCTCCATCACCAAAATTTTGGTTTCTTCACCACTAAAAAACTTAGTTAAGAGACTACAAATGAATGACACGTAATTTATACATATGCATAACAATTAAAATAAAATGACCAACCTCAATATTATTTATATTCATCTTATTCACATTGACTTATGGTACACTACATCTAAAACTGTTCAATATTTTTCTTCACCAGCCCAATGTTTTAGATTTTTTATCACTAAGCTAAACACATACAAGACTATACTATATGTAAAAAATTAATTATATTTAAAATTTCTACTCCATCACAAAATTTTAGGTTTTTACCCATTAAAAAAGAAAGCTAAAAGACGATAATCCATGACATATTTTTGATATAAAATAGGTGATAATTAAAATAAATAATCAAGCTAGAATTTATTGATATTTAACATTTTCACATTGAATTATGGTGAGTTAGATGTAAATATATTCAATAAGTTTCTTCTCCATCACCATATTTCATGTTTCTTCGTCACTAGGCCACATAGTTAAAATACTGTAAATGAATGACAAATAAATTATATCTACATGGGTAATCCCTAAAATTAAATATTTAAGCTCAATTCTATTTGCATTCACTATAATCACATTGTATTCTGTTATAACAAATGTAAACAATTTCTATATTTTTCTTCTTCTCCATCACCAAAATTTTGGTTTCTTCACCACTAAGAAACTTAGTTAAGAGACTACAAATGAATGACACGTAATTTATACATATGCATAACAATTAAAATAAAATGACCAACCTCAATATTATTTATATTCATCTTATTTACATTGACTTATGATACATTACATCTAAAATTGTTCAATATTTTTCTTCACCAGCCCAAAGTTTTAGATTTTTTATCACTAAGCTAAACACATATAAGACTATACTATATGTAAAAAATTAATTATATTTAAAATTTCTACTCCATCACAAAATTTTAGGCTTTTACCCATTAAAAAACAAAGCTAAAAGACGATAATCCATGACATATTTTTGATATAAAATAGGTGATAATTAAAATAAATAATCAACCTAGAATTTATTTATATTTAACATTTTCACATTGAATTATGGTGAGTTAGATGTAAATATATTCAATAAGTTTCTTCTCCATCACCATATTTCATGTTTCTTCGTCACTAGGCCACATAGTTAAAAGACTGTAAATGAATGACAAATAAATTATATCTACATGGGTAATCCCTAAAATTAAATATTTAAGCTCAATTCTATTTGCATTCACTATAACCACATTGTATTATGTTATAACAAATGTAAACAATTTCTATATTTTTCTTCTTCTCCATCACCAAAATTTTCGTTTCTTCACCACTAAGAAACTAAGTTAAGAGACTACAAATGAATGACACGTAATTTATACATATGCATAACAATTAAAATAAAATGACCAACCTCAATATTATTTATATTCATCTTATTCACATCGACTTATGGTACATTACATCTAAACCTGTTCAATATTTTTCTTCACCAGCCCAAAGTTATAGATTTTTTATCACTAAGCTAAACACATAGAAGACTATAGTATATGTAAAAAAATTAATTATATTTAAAATTTCTACTCCATCACAAAATTTTAGGTTTTTACCCATTAAAAAAAAAAGCTAAAAGACTATAATCCATGACATATTTTTTATATAAAATAGGTGATAATTAAAATAAATAATCAAGCTAGAATTTATTGATATTTAACATTTTCACATTGAATTATGGTAAGTTAGATGTAAATATATTCAATAAGTTTCTTCTCCATCACCATATTTCATGTTTCTTCGTCACCAGGCCACATAGTTAAAAGACTGTAAATGATTGACAAATAAATTATATCTACATAGGTTATCCCTAAAATTAAATATTTAAGCTCAATTCTATTTGCACTCACTATAATCACATTGTATTGTGTTATAATAAATGTAAACAATTTCTATATTTTTCTTCTTCTCCATCACCAAAATTTTGGTTTCTACACCACTAAGAAACTTAGTTAAGAGACTACAAATGAATGACACATAATTTATACATATGCATAACAATTAAAATAAAATGATCAAGCTCAATATTATTTATATTCATCTTATTCACATCAACTTATGGTACATTACAACTAAAACTGTTCAATATTTTTTTTCACCAGCCCAAAGTTTTAGATTTTTTTATCACTAAGCTAAAAACACAAAAGACTATAGTATATGTAAAAAGTTGATTATATTTTAATTTTCTACTTCATCACAAAATCTTAGGTTTTTACCCACTAGAAAGCAAAGCTAAAAGACTATAATCCATGGCATATATTTTATATAAAATAGGTAATAATTAAAATAAATAGTCAAGCTAGAATTTATTGATATTTACCATTTTCAAATTTAATTATGGTGAGTTAGATATAAATATATTCAATATGTTTCTTCTCCATCACCAAATTTCATGTTTCTTCGTCACTAAGCCACATAGATAAAAAATTGTAAATGAATGACAAATAAATTATATCTACATGGGTAATTACTAAAGTTAAATATTTAAGCTCACTGTTATATGCATTCACTATAATCACATTTTATTACGGTATAATAGGTGTAAACAATTTCTATATTTTTCTTCTTCTCCATCACCAAAATTTTGGTTTCTTCACCACTAAGAAACTAAGTTAAGAGACTACAAATGAATTACACGTAATTTATACATATGCATAACAATTAAAATAAAATGACCAACCTCAATATTATTTATATTCATCTTATTTACATTGACTTATGGTACATTACATCTAAAATTGTTCAATATTTTTCTTCACCAGCCCAAAGTTTTAGATTTTTTATCACTAAGCTAAACACATACAAGACTATACTATATGTAAAAAATTAATTATATTTAAAATTTCTACTCCATCACAAAATTTTAGGCTTTTACCCATTAAAAAACAAAGCTAAAAGACGATAATCCATGACATATTTTTTATATAAAATAGGTGATAATTAAAATAAATAATCAAGCTAGAATTTATTGATATTTAACATTTTCACATTGAATTATGGTGCGTTAGATGTAAATATATTCAATAAGTTTCTTCTCCATCACCATATTTCATGTTTCTTCGTCACTAAGCCACATAGTTAAAAGACTGTAAATGAATGACAAATAAATTATATCTACACGGGTAATCCCTAAAATTAAATATTTAAGCTCAATTCTATTTGCATTCACTATAATCACATTGTATTCTGTTATAACAAATGTAAACAATTTCTATATTTTTCTTCTTCTCCATCACCAAAATTTTGGTTTCTACACCACTAAGAAACTTAGTTAAGAGACTACAAATGAATGACACATAATTTATACATATGCATAACAATTAAAATAAAATGATCAAGCTCAATATTATTTATATTCATCTTATTCACATCGACTTATGGTACATTACATCTAAAACTGTTCAATATTTTTTTTCACCAGCCCAAAGTTTTAGATTTTTTATCACTAAGCTAAACACATACAAAACTATACTATATGTAAAAAATTAATTATATTTAAAATTTCTACTCCATCATAAAATTTTAGGTTTTTACCCATTAAAAAACAAAGCTAAAAGACTATAATCCATGACATATTTTTTATATAAAATAGGTGATAATTATAATAAATAATCAACCTAGAATTTAATGATATTTAACATTTTCACATTGAATTATAGTGAGTTAGATGTAAATATATTCAATAAGTTTCTTCTCTATCACCATATTTCATGTTTCTTCGTCACCAGGCCACATAGTTAAAAGACTGTAAATGAATGACAAATAAATTATATCTACATAGGTAATCCCTAAAATTAAATATTTAAGCTCAATTCTATTTGCACTCACTATAATCACATTGTATTGTGTTATAATAAATGTAAACAATTTCTATATTTTTCTTCTTCTCCATCACCAAAATTTTGGTTTCTTCACCACTAAGAAACTAAGTTAAGAGACTACAAATGAATGACACGTAATTTATACATATGCATAACAATTAAAATAAAATGATCAAGCTCAATATTATTTATATTCATCTTATTCACATCGACTTATGGTACATTACATCTAAAACTGTTCAATATTTTTTTTCACCAGCCCAAAGTTTTAGATTTTTTTATCACTAAGCTAAAAACACAAAAGACTATAGTATATGTAAAAAGTTGATTATATTTTAATTTTCTACTCCATCACAAAATCTTAGGTTCTTATCCACTAGAAAGCAAAGCTAAAAGACTATAATCCATGGCATATATTTTATATAAAATAGGTAATAATTAAAATAAATAGTCAAGCTAGAATTTATTGATATTTACCATTTTCAAATTTAATTATGGTGAGTTAGATATAAATATATTCAATATGTTTCTTCTCCATCACCAACTTTCATGTTTCTTCGTCACTAAGCCACATAGATAAAAAATTGTAAATGAATGACAAATAAATTATATCTACATGGGTAATTACTAAAGTTAAATATTTAAGCTCACTGTTATATGCATTCACTATAATCACATTTTATTACGGTATAATAGGTGTAAACAATTTCTATATTTTTCTTCTTCTCCATCACCAAAATTTTGGTTTCTTCACCACTAAGAAACTAAGTTAAGAGACTACAAATGAATTACACGTAATTTATACATATGCATAACAATTAAAATAAAATGATCAAGCTCAATATTATTTATATTCATCTTATTCACATCGACTTATGGTACATTACATCTAAAACTGTTCAATATTTTTCTTCACCGTCCCAAAGTTTTAGATTTTTTATCACTAAGCTAAACACATACAAGACTATAGTATATGTAAAAAATTAATTATATTTAAAATTTCTACTCCATCACAAAATTTTAGGTTTATACCCATTAAAAAACAAAGCTAAAAGACTATAATCCATGACATATTTTTTTATATAAAATAGGTGATAATTAAAATAAATAATCAAGCTAGAATTTATTGATATTTAACATTTTCACATTGAATTATGGTGAGTTAGATGTAAATATATTCAATAAGTTTCTTCTCCATCACCATATTTCATGTTTCTTCGTCACTAAGCCACATAGTTAAAAGACTGTAAATGAATGACAAATAAATTATATCTACACGGGTAATCCCTAAAATTAAATATTTAAGCTCAATTCTATTTGCATTCACTATAATCACATTGTATTCTGTTATAACAAATGTAAACAATTTCTATATTTTTCTTCTTCTCCATCACCAAAATTTTGGTTTCTTCACCACTAAGAAACTTAATTTAGAATTTGCGAGGACATACTTCTCGCCGATCTAAAAACTAAACTAAATACTCTACTGCCATATCCAAAAATTGGAGAGTTATCCAACTCGAGTATTATTCACTCTCATTTGACAGTAAAGGGAAGATACAATTCACCAACTTTGAACTGAAAATAGATGAAGATTTAAAGGTCACATGGAGTATATTTTACCGTTACCAATTAAAGGATCTGATTGAAATGAATGCGAAGATTGCAAGATCCGCCAATGATATTATCAATATGTTGCAAAGTTTTGAACTACCTATTTATAACGATATGTAATGTTAAATTTATGTTAATAACTATCTATATAATATTGAGTGTTTTAATTTAATGTAAAGTTGTTTTTGTTTCTAGATCTTGTTCTTACTGTCTCTGTTTTTGGTTTGAAGTATCAGGACCATTTTTCAGATATGCATCTCTGAATTATACCAAATACACTTTCGGAGATGCAACTCCGAAGTAAAATTAAGTATAACAGGGGTGCCTCACTCGTTTGCGTTCAATTTTATGAAAAATAGGTGCGTTCGAAGATGAATCTCCAAAATTTAGGGACATTTTTGGATTTTCACAAAGGGTTTGTGAGAAGGTATAAGGGTGGAAAAAGAATTTGCCAAGAAAATATCCTAAGAATCAGCTCATTTGTTATGGAAGAAATTTATTTCATAAAATATATATGTAGGGGTGGCAAACGAGCATCCTCGTCCCATTTAGACAGGTTATGTAAAAATTATATATAAAAAAAGAAAGGCCAGAAGAAGCATAAATGAGGATGTGTGTTTAAAACCTTTATTTGTCCCGTAAAAAGTGAGGGTGGGGCGGGGCGGGACCGCTAGCACTATAATACCCGAGGCTGAAGATGTCGGGAAATGGTTGCTCGAATTCACATTAGAATGAGAGGATCCTAAGGTTGTCCAGGTATGAGACTGCATGCTTGAAGGGAGACTTATAAGGATTGATTGTTACTATCTATACCAACAAGAGGCATCTTATTTTTGGTAGCCTAACAAATAATAACCCCATAGTTAAACGTGCTTAACTTGGAGTAGTATTTGGATGAGTGGCCTTTTGAGAATTTTCCCGAAAAGTGTGTGAGTGAGGATAAAACATGCTGAAAAGACTTGTGTTGGTGTGTGTTGGTAATCCTGAAAGCAATATGAGGTGTTATAAATGGTATCAAAATAGATATTTCATAGTACGATATGGTTTAGGAACGAACCAAGCGGAAGCTAGTGGGCATGTAACACCAGATGCTGAAGATGAAAATGGAAGGTTGTAACATCTGAGGTCGAAGAGGGCGGGGAGTTGTCACCCAAATTCACATCAGGATGAGAGGATTTTGAGGTTGTGCAGGTATGTGACTGTATGACTGAAGAAAGACTTATAAGGATTCATTGGTATTACTTATATCAATAAGATGCATCTTCTTTTTGGTATCCTAACAAATAAGAACTCAATATTTAAGCGTGCTTGACTTGTAGTAGTATTTAGATGAGTGGCCTTTTGGGAAGTTTCCTGAAAGGTGTGTGAGTGAGGATAAAACATGCTGAAAAGACCTGTGTTAGTTGGTCAGTCAGTAATCCTAAAAGCGGTATGAGGTGTTACAAGCACTATAATTTTTAAGTTTAAAAATGAAAAAAATTTATGTTCATGCCCAATTCCTCAAAAGGCTGCAAAAAATGGATTGCAGAGGAGTGAACACATTAAGGGTCTGTTTGGTTGGAGGTAAATGGAGGGGATGGGAGAGGAGAGGAGGGAATATTTAATAACTTATGTGTTTGGTTCAAATTTTAAGAAGGGGAGGTAGATGGGGGACCAAAATCCCTCATGAACCACTTTTTGCTTCCCTCCGATTTGGAGGGATTTGGAGGGGAGGGGAGGTGTTTGATTTTAATTACAAATATATTTACATATTTACCCTTATTATTTATTTAAATATAAATTTAATTTATAACAATGTCAAAAGTTTTATTTTGAACAAATCTAATCTTTCTTTTTATATATTTTTTTTGTTTTTTTATATCTTCATCTTACTATCATTATATTTTTTAAAATTTTTTATTTTATTTTTCATATTTTAATGTTAATTTTAGTTATCGTAATGTTTTTGTTTATAATAATAAAGAGACAAAAACTGTAATTTAGTCAATTATATATTATAATCGTTGCATTTTTATAAAATATTTCATGATGATCTCTTATTGAATATTTATATTTCATCAATAAATTTGTATTTGAATTATAAACAGTAAATATCACAAGTCTTATGGTAAAATTACAAGGATAAAAAAGTAAATTAGTTTTAAAATACCTCTTCTCCCCTTGTGAACCAAACATATTTGTAAATAAAATTTCTTCCCTCCCCTCCCCTTTCATATTTTGAACCAAATATATATGTAATTAAAATCCCTCTCCTCCCTTCCCCTTCCCCTTCCCCTTCCCTCCCCTTGATAAAAATCTCTCCCCTTCCCTCGATTGAACCAAACATGCCCTAAAGGATGTAAGCCTAAACCCTTGCCTCGACCTACACTAAAGTGAGGGCAAAGCAATAATGTCCAATAAGCTAGGTCCATTTTTTCACCTGTAACTAAATAAAAGAAAGATTAGTCATTCTCATAGTAAATTATCTCATTAAAAATACTTGCATTTGCAAAAGAAATGAGTGGACTTAAACTTTTACATTACTCGTCATAGAAAAATGTTGAAATATAGATAACTATGGTGTCCTCATCAAAAACTCCCTTGGGAGAAAAGAACGTCGATTTTATTATTGTAAAATAAAAATATGTTAACTAAAGTAAAAATGTAGTTTGGTTACGTGCTTTATATCTTATGAAAGACCTCACTTTGGAGGGCCTAGTTTGATTATGTATGGTCTTACCTAACTAAGGCCGTGGAGGATTTTAGGACAAGGTTTACTTTCCCCATTTATCTAGGAGTTTGGTAACATATTCTCTTATGTGTATTGATTTTCTCACTTTGTCTATCAGGTTTAGGTTTCCCTCTTAGAGCTACCTTGTTACCTTCTTATTATGTATGTTAATGCATCATTCGAGAGGTTCAATTTTTAACGGGATCATCGCTCTAAGCCATAAACCATATTTAATTTTTTTTTTGCAAGTGGATGAGCTTGGGTTTGTGTAGTAGAGAAGAAGAATGCCTTCTCCCTTGAACACGAAAAGAATCTAGATAGGATTGTTATCCTCCTTGTGAGTTGTTGGACTTCTTTTATATTGATTGGGCTTCTCGTGACAATTATCAGTGAAACTTTTTTAGGTAGGCCTTTGTTCCTTATTTGTAAACATAAACTTGAGGAATTTTTTAACATATACCCCAAAAGAACACTTCGTCGGGTTTAGGCGATTCTTGTAATTTTTTACCGAGCTTGGTATTTTTTTTTTTAAGTATTTAGCATGACTTCTCTCTTATTTAGTCTTACTACCATATCATCAATGTATACTTCTAAATTTCTTCAAACTTTTTCCATCATTCATTTATATGTTGCACTCGCGTTCCCAAGATTAAAAAGCATGACCTTGTAATGGTAGTTATAAGTATTTGTCATGAAATTTGTGAAAAAGGTGTATAATGGATCTATTTTATCTAGTTGTATTTAGATTAGGCTCCCATAAAACTTAAACACTACTACAAGAAACAAATACAACAACATTTGAAAAAAGGATAACATCACGCGTGACATGCCATTGTTATGTAGGGTGTGGTTGCATATGTGCAACATACAATCACAGTCTTACGACCGTTGTAGAAAACCTAAAAACGTGTTATATGTGACCACAATTTCTATAACTAACCGTGGTGATATATACATTTAGGAAAATAATATTTTATAATGGTTATTATAAATAATCGTTGTTGAAAGTACTCAGAGTTTATTATATAATATGTAGATTGCTTGTTTTTTAATACACCTTACAACAACATACAACCATTCAAAATTGATGAATAAGTATATAATCTAAAAATTACTATTTTTGAAAGTCAACTTAAACAAGCCACTGTTTTTCGAATTACATCCGTCTCATTGTTCATCTTAAGGTGTTTAACATATAGAATGTGGTTAAATGGTCTAAGTCCTTCATCACATCAATTTCTTCCATTCTAGTTTAATTTGAATGATATCAATAAATTGTTGTTATTCAAATTAAACTATAAGAGAAGATATGTATGTGTTGAAGCAATTATTTTTAATCACGTTTTAGCAATCTTACAAATATAGGCACAAACTTTCTAGGGGCTAATTTGACTTTTTCTTCACAAATTCTTCACAAAACCTCTTTTTACCATATTTTTTTCAACTTCTTTATTGCATTTCGTTTTCCTCTTAAAACTAGGACATAATACAATGGAAATAACTTAAAAGAAACATGAATGCTTAATAAAATTACATGATGACAGACAATCATCACAAATTCAAACTTAAATTGTTATTTGTACTCAAAGAACTTGTTTCTAAATGATAAATTCTCAATATAAAAACTATATGCTTATCGCACCAATGACAATCACCTCTTCTAGATAACATCACCATTTCCCTCTTTTGCTTCAATCCAAATTTATTAGTAGAGTTTCTCCAACTGCAGATGTACTCAATCTCACCTATTTACTCGATTTGAATAAATGCAATAGTCTTTCAGTCAATATACAATAGTCATAAAGTAATGAGTTTGAAACATTTATAAATAATAAGTCAAAATCTATTCAAATGCACATTTTTTAAGGTGTTTTCAGGCAGTAATAGAGCTTATATCAGGATATGATTTTTTAGGACAATAAGCTTAATTCTTTGGAGTTAAGTACTCGTTATCTTACTTGTTTCAACACCAACCTAACACTGATAAATGCCAGATTTACGTTAAAAATGTCGACACTTATCTGTTTATTTTACAAGTAACGATTTCAAAAATCCTCAAGTTATATATGAAAAGTAAAGAAACACCTGTTTGTACTTTTCTTGCATGCATTTGTCAAAATCAGGTGAAAAGAATTGGAAATGTAGGGCTAGGTGATAGCACCTTATGCAAGTTATTCATGGTGAAGTAAGGGTTAATGCGCTATTCGAAAGGGTGGTGTGTTGGGCGAACAAAGGTGATCGAGGACACGTGAAAGACATGCAAGCATTGCTTGCAGAAGAAGAAAAATGGTTTGTCATGGGGTCAGAGCAAGGTAGGCACGCTGAGAAAATGGTGTGCCTTACACGAGGTTCATAAGTTTGCCCGTAAATTAAAGTTTTGAGTTCAAAGCAAAATGATTTTTGATGGATCGAAGAAATCTTCACTCAAAAGCATAAGTTTTCCAGTAAATTGAACTTAAAAGAACCCAAAAAGATATCTAAATACCAAAATATCTATGTTGCATATTTTCTATATGTGAATATTAAAGTACCAACAATGTTATCTAGATAATGGATGCTTGAGATACACGATAGCGTAAAACATATGTTCTAAAGGGAAATTTAAGAAAAAAGGAGAAAAAAATTGAAGTGAGGAGAGATAGTGTGTTTTAACTTGGTTGCTGGAGAAGAAGGGGGAGCATTTGAGAATGAAGTGAAGAGCGTGTTGAGATTTTCGGAAATGAAGGAAAAGAAAATGGAGTATCAGATCAATCATAACCCAAAGTGAGTTGTTTGTTTATGTTAGAAGTTACGGCTTAACTAGATGACCATTTGCATTTCAAGGATTTGTCTACTTGATTAATATCTATCTCTTTTTATTTATTTCTTGCAATTATTATTCTTTTTTTTTCTTGTTAATATCTAGACCCCACGTTAAAGTTACGGGGCAAAAAAAGTTATTTTGCCTATTTTTAAAAAACAATATATACATATTATATATAGTATTTAAATTTAAAGCGATCTAAATTATAAATAAATAAATACTTGTCTCAAAACTCAAATGTATTTAGTCTAAATTTTGAAACAAAGACATTTAATTTTTTTATTCTATATAATCAAATTCTCTTTAATTTTCCTCTATATAACTTATTATTTAATATTATAATATAAATACTTTTTATATATTAAAATCATATTTTATGATTTTATGATAGCAATCGTAGAAATAAAGTTCTAATATAAGAATACTCTTTTATATATTAAAATCATATTTTATAATTTTATGATAGCAATCATAGAAATAAAGTTATGATAAGAGAAAGTGTATTTAGTCTAATTTCTTTTATCAAATACATTTAATATTTTTTGATTATATTATATTCTATAAAGAATAGTTTTTAACAAATTTAATTCCTTTATATATATATATATATATATATATATATATATATATATATATATATATATATATATATATATATATATATATATATATATATATATATATATATATATATATATATATATATATATATATATATATATATATATATATATATATATATATATATATATATATATATATATATATATATATATATATATATATATATATATATATATATATATATATATATATATATATATATATATATATATATATATATATATATATATATATATATATATATATATATATATATATATATATATATATATATATATATATATATATATATATATATATATATATATATATATATAGAGAGAGAGAGAGAGAGAGAGAGAGAGAGAGAGAGAGAGAGAGAGAGATTATTTTGGGATAAAAAAATGAAATAAATTAATTCTAGAAAGAATATTTTTTAACAAATTTAATTCCTTTATATAGGTTATTTTAAAAATGAAATAAGATAGTTTTTAAAGATTATTTTTTGTATAGTAAAAAAATGTTATTAATTTGGGATAAATTCATTTTAAAGTAATTCTATTTATTAAGAAATCATTTGAAAAGTACATTCAACTTAACGTGTTTATTTGTTATTGGTAGTTTAACTCTCTCTGTTATAGGACAATAGCTTTTTTATTTATTTATTTTTTATTATTATTATTTATTTATCTAGGTCAATTAAACAATCAATTATGTGATGGAGAATAACACTCTATTTGACTATAATTTAAAAAGTTTTTATAAAAGATTACAAACGGATTATAAAAAAAATAGTTACCATATAAATTATATTTTTTATTTAGAGTGTTTCTCAAATTTTTAAACTTTTTATATTTAAATCACACAAAATAATCTCTAATTTATTATATATAAATCACACAAGGTCATAATATTTAAAAATATTTCTCAATTTCTTTAAATTTTTTCAAAGATTTTCCTAATTCTAAAAACACATTCGTAAGATTTTACCCTTGAAACTCTCTAAGATTACCACTAGGATTCCTAAACCTTTCACTTTGTCTTCAACTATAAAGTTATGAAGGTTCTTAACTTAAGACAAGAATAATAGCGATATATGTTCATAATTATTGAAATTAAATGGACCCATAACAAACCCAAAGCATGACCCATTAACGAACGAACTCACAAACCAAAATAATGAAGTTCAATATACGTGAATAAAGAAAACCATATTTGAGCTCCTTAAGACCAAACTGCTGGCTAGACCAAAACCTACTGTCGTCGCAACCTCACACTGCGTTGACCCCATAACTGGTCTTTTGTCGTACCAGTGCACCAGCTCCGCTATCATCCCCCGTCGAATTACAAGCTGATTTCTAGTTTCTGCAATCTCAAAACATATTTTTTTTCTCTTCATCATTCAAGGTTTTAAGACATACAACTTGATGACAATTCTAGCCAGTGTACTAGTATTGTCGAAGTAATAAATAATTCGTATCCACATGGATTGAGAATTTAAACAGTGTACTAGTATTCACTATGCCAAAAAAGACCTTTAGCAGCGCTTTTTTTTGCCTTTAGCAGCGCTTAAAAGCGCTGCCTAAAGTGGCGCTGCTAAAGGTAAAGACAGCGCTTTTTTTTGCCTTTAGCAGCGCTTTTTTTTTGGCCTTTAGCAGCGCTTTTTTCACCCTATAGCAGCTCTTTCATAACCGCTGCCTAATCCTTCTTCATCTCCCCCCTTTAGCAGCGCTTTTTAAAAGCGCTTTCTTAGACCCCCCTTTAGCAGCGCTTTTTTAAAGCGCTGTCTTAGACCCCCCTTTAGCAGCGCTTTTTTAAAGCGCTTTCTTAGACCCCCATTTTCCAACCTATAGCAGCGCTTTTTTATGCCTCTTTTTGCCCCTTTAGCAGCGCTTTTTTTAAAAGCGCTGTCTATTCTTCACGATTTTGAATTTTTTATTTATAAAAATAATCACATTTTTTATATATTTTTCAATAAACCTGCTTATAACAAATACATTCCCTGCTTATAATTCAGGTCTTTAGTTCAACAGTTTGGCCTTATATATAACAATTATTTTGGCCTTATTTTTGTGTATTCATCAATTTGCAATATTATACAGAATAACTAAAGTATACATTATAATTCATCACTTTGAAATATTATACACATAAACCTGCTTAAATATATTACAACACAGTCCGATCCTCAGAACAAAATCACATATACAATCAATTCACATATAATTACAAATCTGATAACTTTACAAATAGATACAATATCAGATGTCACATTAGGAAGAAATAAACTTAACAATCTTTACTTGACTATTGAATTCTGTATGAGACTGCATGGAGTTCACTATCAGCCACAAATACACGGTTTTCTTCAAGCTTTGTATCATTATTCAATTGAATGTCTTCCAAGCTTAATTCAATAGAACATGATTCATCTTAACAACAACACAAGCAAAAACAATAATAGATAAGTAACAATACACTTGAACAGGCCCATGTAGATCATTAAGTACTAGATTTCTATGAAATTTAGTTCTTATCATTATTTGAAGTTTCTGTTAATCAGATTAATAATTAAATATGTATTTAAAGAATTAATCTTCATTATCATTACCTTCCAATATATATTTCCTCATGAAGTACCAAAGCAGCCAATACAGTCACAATCACTGTCACAAGAGGGCTAAACAATGCAGAGAAAAGAGGTCCTCTCTGTGTTATGCACCATGCTTGAAGACAAAACATAACCGTTGATCCCATAATTCCCTACAAAATATATTTATTACAAATTATCTAGGATTATGATGTATAAATATTGGTGTGTATCATCATGAAAAATTACCGCATATAAAGTGGAACCAAATTGAAGTAGAGAATTAATCTTCCATGCATTAAGGTCTGGCTCCAAGAATACTGTCACTACGGCTGATTGTAATGTTGAAATGAAACACATCCAAGCTGACAGTGATAAATAATTAGGATGACTTTTGTAAACTGGAACCTAAAAAATATATAAGGGTGAAATGTTATATGTTTATAGAATAATAGTTATATCATAAGTATTAATTATTAAGATTTTAAAAAACAGTCTCTGATGGTACCGATATTGATTTTGTTATTGATTCTGTTATTGACGGTTTTTATGATAAGAAATTAATTATGGTTAATTCACATCCGCAACAACCACTAACACCTGTGCCGACTAAAATCGCGTAAGCATAGACCGTTATTTAAGACTTTGATTGTACTGAAATTAAGTACCTGCAAAATTAGCCAAAATGACCAGGCAACACTAATTGCCAAAAGAAAAACACATCCTAGCAACCAATTCTTATCAGTATCACTTCCAGCCATGATTGATTTTGAAGGTATGATCGTTGCATTTAATAGTTTTGGACCCTTCAACAATACTATAGACAAAGCTCCACAAATACATATCAAAGTCCCCACAATTTTGGCTATAGTTCTCAAACTTCTAATATTTACTTTTTCCATTCTGTAAAATATTCAAAGAAACATATTATTATTGGTTTGAATTTTGATTGACTAAATAAGGATTATTTGTGAATTTAGACTATTTCATAGAAAAATAAGGATTAAGAAAAATAAAGAAATTTCAAGATTAACAGAAACTTAAAGCTTTCATCTAAATCACAAATAGTGTGAAGTTTCTAAAGCAACATAATCTAAAAAATCATTGAATATATGTGCAGTATTTCCCTTATAAAAATTATTAGTAAAAAGAACTCATATAAGGTGTGGTATTTCAGCAAACACCTTGTATACGGCTAGATATAATGAAAGTTAACATAAGTAAATTCATTGTGGCATTTCAACAAACACCTTGTATACAAAACTCAAGCCAATATCAAACGAGTAATTTTCATCAACAGTATCAACAAAAACAAGTCAAAAACTCAGAAAAGAAGTAACACTAACATCATATAATCCAAAAAAATGAAATACTAAGACATTAATCCAGAAAAATGCAAAATGAAAAACTTCAAATACCGTAACAATGGACGGACGGCGGAAGAATGAGGTGACGACGGAATGACAGGAAAGACGACGGGCGGAGGCTGTCGAACGGAGGCGCGGATGGAATGCGTCGACGGTGACTGTTCTAATTCTGAATAGGGCAACGTTCGCGGGTGGAAATAAGAAAGAAGAAGACTGTTCTGATTCTGTGAAAATATTGGAATTTTTTAAATTTATGCTACTTGAACCTATAGCAGCGCTTTTTTTGGCATTTAGCAGCGCTTTTAAAAGCGCTGCTATAGGTCTGCCTTAGGACCCCCTTTAGCAGCGCTTTTTTTGGCATTTAGCAGCGCTGCTATAGGTATGCCTTAGGACCCCCTTTAGCAGCGCTTTTTTTGGCATTTAGCAGCGCTTCTAAAAGCGCTGCTATAGGTCTGCCTTATGACCCCCTTTAGCAGCGCTTTTTTAAAGCGCTTTCTTTGACCCCCCCCCTTTAGCAACGCTTTTTTAACAAGCGCTGTCTTAG
This sequence comes from Lathyrus sativus, assembly GCA_963859935.3. NCBI lineage: Eukaryota > Viridiplantae > Streptophyta > Magnoliopsida > Fabales > Fabaceae > Lathyrus > Lathyrus sativus. Next base: position 22,043 of record CAWUDS030001602.1, read on the forward strand.
GTATGCTATTTTTTTGTTTTTTTTTCATGACCCTTTAGCAGCGCTTTTTTAGAAAGTGCTGTCTTTTGTTGCGCTGCTAAAAGTCATTTCTGGCGTAGTGATTGTCGAAGTAATAAATAATTCGTATCCACATGGATTGAGAATTTAAACAAGGTAATTATAATGTGAATTTAATTTAATAACAATGAGGTTTCAATAATGATTCTGTTACAAAGCAAGATTAAGAAATTGTTGGATTGTAATACGATAATCAAAGGCGATTAGATCTTTTATATCAAACCCCCTAATTACATTTTTGATGATTTGTGTATTAATTCAATTGCAATTATGCTATTATCTTACAACAAATTAACAAGACCAGTGCATCCAATTCTTTGGTGTATAACTCACTAATTTACACAGTAATTCCTAATTAGTCAGGTCAATTCATATTTAAACTAGGCGTTCTACGATCGTTAATTCAAAAGGAACAACTTATAATTACTTATTACTAGTAAATTACTAGTTGAACAATTTCCCTATATTAGATCAGTAGACTTATGATTAATAGGTTTTTACCCACTAAAAAACAAAGCCAAAAGACTATAATCCATGACATATTTTTTATATAAAATAGGTAATAATTAAAATAAATAATCAAGCTAGAATTTATTGATATTTATCATTTTCACATTGAATTATGGTAAGTTAGATGTAAATATATTCAATATGTTTCTTCTCCATCACAAATTTTCATGTTTCTTCGTCACAAAGCCACATAATTAAAAGAGTATAAATGAATGACAAATAAATTAAATCTACATGGGTAATCACTAAAATTAAATATTGAAGTTCAATGCTATTTGTATTCACTATAATCACATTGTATTATGGTATAATAGATGTAAACAATTTCTATAATTTTCTTCTTCTCCATCACCAAAATTATGGTTTCTTCACCACTAAGAAACTACGTTAAGAGACTACAAATTATTGACACATAATTTATACATATGCATAACGATTAAAATTAAATAGTCAAGCTCAATATTATTTATATTCATCGTTTTCACATTGACTTATGGTATATTACATCTAAAACTGTTCAATATTTTTCTTCACCATCTCAAAGTTTTTGATTTTTTTATCACTAAGCTAAAAACATAAAAGACAATAGTATATGTAAAAAATTAATTATATTCAGGTTTTTACCCAATAAAAAACAAAGCTAAAAGACTATAATCCATGACATATTTTTTTATATAAAATAGGTAATAATTAAAATAAATAATCAAGCTAGAATTTATTGATATTTACCATTTTCACATTGAATTATGGTAAGTTAGATGTAAATATATTCAATATGTTTCTTCTCCATCACAAAATTTCAAGTTTCTTCGTCACTAAGCCACATAATTAAAAGACTGTAAATGAATGACAAATAAATTATATCTACATGTGTAATCACTAAAATTAAATATTTAAGCTCAATGTTATTTGTATTCACTATAATCACATTGTATTATGGTATAATAGATGTAAACAATTTCTATAATTTTCTTCTTCTCCATCACCAAAATTTTGGTTTCTTCACCACTAAGAAACTAAGTTAAGAGACTACAAATTATTGACACATAATTTATACATATGCATAACGATTAAAATTAAATAGTCAAGCTCAATATTATTTATATTCATCTTATTCACATTGACTTATGGTATATTACATCTAAACCTGTTCAAATTTTTTTTCACCATCCCAAAGTTTTGGATTTTTTTATCACTAAGCTAAAAACATAAATGACTATAGTATATGTAAAAAATTAATTATATTTTATTTTTCTACTCCATCATAAAATTTTAGGTTTTTACCCACTAGAAAACAAAGTTAAAAGACTATAATCCATGACATATTTTTTATATAAATTAGGTAATAATTAAAATAAATAATCAAGCTAGAATTTATTGATACTTACCATTTTCACATTGAATTATGGTAAGTTAGATGTAAATATATTCGATATGTTTCTTCTCCATCACCAAATTTCATGTTTCTTCGTCACTAAGCCACAGAGTTAAAAGACTGTATATGAATGACAAATAAATTATATCCACATGGGTAATCACTAAAATTAAATATTTAAGCTCAATGCTATTTGTATTCACTATAATCACATTGTATTATGGTATAATAGATATAAACAATTTCTATATTTTTCTTCTTCTCTAACACCAAAATTTTGGTTTCTTCACCACTAAGAAACTAAGTTAAGAGACTACAAATGAGTGACACATAATTTATATATATTCATAATAATTAAAATTAAATAATCAAGCTCAATATTATTTATATTCATCGTATTCTCATTGACTTATGGTATATTACATCTAAAACTGTTCAATTTTTTTTTCACCATCCCAAAGTTTTGGATTTTTTTATCACTAAGCTAAAAACATAAAAGAAAATAGTATATTTAAAAAATTAATTATATTTTATTTTTCTACTCCATCACAAAATTTTAGGTTTTTACCCACTAGAAAACAAAGCTAAAACACTATAATCCTGACATATTTTTTTATATAAAATAGGTAATAATTAAAATAAATAATCAAGCTAGAATTTATTGATATTTACCATTTTCATATTGAATTATGGTAAGTTAGATGTAAATATATTCAATATGTTTCTTCTACATCACCAAATTTCATGTTTCTTCGTCACTACGGCGCAGAGTTAAAACACGGTAAATGAATGACAAATAAATTATTTCCACATGGGTAACCACTAAAATTAAATATTTAAGCTCAATGCTATTTGTATTCACTATAATCACATTGTAGTATGGTATAATAGATGTATACAATTTCTATATTTTTCTTCGTCTCCATCACAAAAACTTTGGTATCTTCACCACTAAAAAACTATGTTAAGAGACTACAAATGAATGACACATAATTTATACATATTCATAACGATTAAAATTAAATAATCAAGCTCAATATTATTTATTCATCGTATTCACATTAACTTAGGTATATTAAATCTAAAACTGTTCAATATTTTTTTTCACGATCCCAAAGTTTTGGTTTTTTTTATCACTAAGCTAAAAACATAAAAGATCATAGTATATGTAAAAAATTAATTATATTTTATTTTTCTATTCCATCACAAAATTTTAGGTTTTTACCCACTAGAAAACAAAGCTAAAAGACTATAATCCATGACATATTTTTTTATATAAAATAGGTAATAGTTAAAATTAATAATCAAGCTAGAATTTATTGATATTTACCATTTTCACATTGAATTATGGTAAGTTAGATGTAAATATATTCGATATGTTTATTCTCCATCACCAAATTTCATGTTTCTTCCTCACTAAGGCGCAGAGATAAAAGACTGTAAATGAATGACAAATAAATTATATCCATATGGGTGATCACTAAAATTAAACATTTAAGCTCAATGATATTTGTATTCACTATAATCACATTGTATAACGGTATAATAGATGCAAACAATTTCTATATTTTTCTTCTTCTCCATCACCAAAATTTGGGTTTCTTCACCACTTAGAAACTAAGTTAAGAGACTACAAATGAATGACACATAATTTGTACATGTGCATAACGATTAAAATTAAATAGTCAAGCTTAATATTCTTTATATTCATCGTTTTCACATTGACTTATGGTATATTACATCTAAAACTGTTCAATATTTTCTTCACCGTCTCAAAGTTTTTGAGTTTTTTATCACTAAGCTAAAAACATAAAAGACAATAGTATATGTAAAAAATTAATTATAATTTATTTTTCTACTCCACCACAAAATTTTAGGTTTTTACCTACTAAAAAACAAAGCTAAAAGACTATAATCCATGACATATTTTTTATATATAATAGGTAATAATTAAAATAAATAATCAAGCTAGAATTTATTGATATTTACCATTTTCACATTGAATTATGGTAAGTTAGATGTAAATATATTCAATATGTTTCTTCTCCATCACAAATTTTCATGTTTCTTCGTCACTAAGCCACATAATTAAAAGAGTATAAATGAATGACAAATAAATTAAATCTACATGGGTAATCACTAAAATTAAATATTGAAGTTCAATGCTATTTGTATTCACTATAAACACATTGTATTATGGTATAATAGATGTAAATAATTTCTATATTTTTCTTCTTCTCTAACACCAAAATTTTGGTTTCTTCACCACTAAGGAACTAAGTTAAGAGACTACAAATGAGTGACACATAATTTATATATTTGCATAATGATTAAAATTAAATACTCAAGTTCAATATTATTTATATTCATCGTATTCACATTGACTTATGGTATATTACATCTAAAACTGTTCAATATTTTTTTTCACCATCCCAAAGTTTTGGATATTTTTATCACTAAGCTAAAAACATAAAAGAAAATAGTATATTTAAAAAATTAATTATATTTTATTTTTCTACTCCATCAAAATTTTTTAGGATTTTACCCACTAGAAAACAAAGCTAAAACACTATAATCCTGACATATTTTTTTATATAAAATAGGTAATAATTAGAATAAATAATCAAGCTAGAATTTATTGATATTTAGCATTTTCACATTGAATTATGGTAAGTTAGATGTAAATATATTCAATATGTTTCTTCTACATCACCAAATTTCATGTTTCTTCGTCACTACGGCGCAGAGTTAAAAGACGGTAAATGAATGACAAATAAATTATTTCCACATGGGTAACCACTAAAATTAAATATTTAAGCTCAATGCTATTTGTATTCACTATAATCACATTGTAGTATGGTATAATAGATGTATACAATTTCTATATTTTTCTTCGTCTCCATCACAAAAACTTTGGTATCTTCACCACTAAAAAACTATGTTAAGAGACTACAAATGAATGACACATAATTTATACATATTCATAACGATTAAAATTAAATAATCAAGCTCAATATTATTTATTCATCGTATTCACATTAACTTAGGTATATTAAATCTAAAACTGTTCAATATTTTTTTTCACGATCCCAAAGTTTTGGTTTTTTTTATCACTAAGCTAAAAACATAAAAGATCATAGTATATGTAAAAAATTAATTATATTTTATTTTTCTATTCCATCACAAAATTTTAGGTTTTTACCCACTAGAAAACAAAGCTAAAAGACTATAATCCATGACATATTTTTTTTATATAAAATAGGTAATAGTTAAAATTAATAATCAAGCTAGAATTTATTGATATTTACCATTTTCACATTGAATTATGGTAAGTTAGATGTAAATATATTCGATATGTTTATTCTCCATCACCAAATTTCATGTTTCTTCCTCACTAAGGCGCAGAGATAAAAGACTGTAAATGAATGACAAATAAATTATATCCATATGGGTGATCACTAAAATTAAACATTTAAGCTCAATGATATTTGTATTCACTATAATCACATTGTATAACGGTATAATAGATGCAAACAATTTCTATATTTTTCTTCTTCTCCATCACCAAAATTTGGGTTTCTTCACCACTTAGAAACTAAGTTAAGAGACTACAAATGAATGACACATAATTTGTACATGTGCATAACGATTAAAATTAAATAGTCAAGCTTAATATTCTTTATATTCATCGTTTTCACATTGACTTATGGTATATTACATCTAAAACTGTTCAATATTTTCTTCACCGTCTCAAAGTTTTTGAGTTTTTTATCACTAAGCTAAAAACATAAAAGACAATAGTATATGTAAAAAATTAATTATAATTTATTTTTCTACTCCACCACAAAATTTTAGGTTTTTACCTACTAAAAAACAAAGCTAAAAGACTATAATCCATGACATATTTTTTATATATAATAGGTAATAATTAAAATAAATAATCAAGCTAGAATTTATTGATATTTACCATTTTCACATTGAATTATGGTAAGTTAGATGTAAATATATTCAATATGTTTCTTCTCCATCACAAATTTTCATGTTTCTTCGTCACTAAGCCACATAATTAAAAGAGTATAAATGAATGACAAATAAATTAAATCTACATGGGTAATCACTAAAATTAAATATTGAAGTTCAATGCTATTTGTATTCACTATAAACACATTGTATTATGGTATAATAGATGTAAATAATTTCTATATTTTTCTTCTTCTCTAACACCAAAATTTTGGTTTCTTCACCACTAAGGAACTAAGTTAAGAGACTACAAATGAGTGACACATAATTTATATATTTGCATAATGATTAAAATTAAATACTCAAGTTCAATATTATTTATATTCATCGTATTCACATTGACTTATGGTATATTACATCTAAAACTGTTCAATATTTTTTTTCACCATCCCAAAGTTTTGGATATTTTTATCACTAAGCTAAAAACATAAAAGAAAATAGTATATTTAAAAAATTAATTATATTTTATTTTTCTACTCCATCAAAATTTTTTAGGATTTTACCCACTAGAAAACAAAGCTAAAACACTATAATCCTGACATATTTTTTTATATAAAATAGGTAATAATTAGAATAAATAATCAAGCTAGAATTTATTGATATTTAGCATTTTCACATTGAATTATGGTAAGTTAGATGTAAATATATTCAATATGTTTCTTCTACATCACCAAATTTCATGTTTCTTCGTCACTACGGCGCAGAGTTAAAAGACGGTAAATGAATGACAAATAAATTATTTCCACATGGGTAACCACTAAAATTAAATATTTAAGCTCAATGCTATTTGTATTCACTATAATCACATTGTAGTATGGTATAATAGATGTATACAATTTCTATATTTTTCTTCGTCTCCATCACAAAAACTTTGGTATCTTCACCACTAAAAAACTATGTTAAGAGACTACAAATGAATGACACATAATTTATACATATTCATAACGATTAAAATTAAATAATCAAGCTCAATATTATTTATTCATCGTATTCACATTAACTTAGGTATATTAAATCTAAAACTGTTCAATATTTTTTTTCACGATCCCAAAGTTTTGGTTTTTTTTATCACTAAGCTAAAAACATAAAAGATCATAGTATATGTAAAAAATTAATTATATTTTATTTTTCTATTCCATCACAAAATTTTAGGTTTTTACCCACTAGAAAACAAAGCTAAAAGACTATAATCCATGACATATTTTTTTATATAAAATAGGTAATAGTTAAAATTAATAATCAAGCTAGAATTTATTGATATTTACCATTTTCACATTGAATTATGGTAAGTTAGATGTAAATATATTCGATATGTTTATTCTCCATCACCAAATTTCATGTTTCTTCCTCACTAAGGCGCAGAGATAAAAGACTGTAAATGAATGACAAATAAATTATATCCATATGGGTGATCACTAAAATTAAACATTTAAGCTCAATGATATTTGTATTCACTATAATCACATTGTATAACGGTATAATAGATGCAAACAATTTCTATATTTTTCTTCTTCTCCATCACCAAAATTTGGGTTTCTTCACCACTTAGAAACTAAGTTAAGAGACTACAAATGAATGACACATAATTTGTACATGTGCATAACGATTAAAATTAAATAGTCAAGCTTAATATTCTTTATATTCATCGTTTTCACATTGACTTATGGTATATTACATCTAAAACTGTTCAATATTTTCTTCACCGTCTCAAAGTTTTTGAGTTTTTTATCACTAAGCTAAAAACATAAAAGACAATAGTATATGTAAAAAATTAATTATAATTTATTTTTCTACTCCACCACAAAATTTTAGGTTTTTACCTACTAAAAAACAAAGCTAAAAGACTATAATCCATGACATATTTTTTATATATAATAGGTAATAATTAAAATAAATAATCAAGCTAGAATTTATTGATATTTACCATTTTCACATTGAATTATGGTAAGTTAGATGTAAATATATTCAATATGTTTCTTCTCCATCACAAATTTTCATGTTTCTTCGTCACTAAGCCACATAATTAAAAGAGTATAAATGAATGACAAATAAATTAAATCTACATGGGTAATCACTAAAATTAAATATTGAAGTTCAATGCTATTTGTATTCACTATAAACACATTGTATTATGGTATAATAGATGTAAATAATTTCTATATTTTTCTTCTTCTCTAACACCAAAATTTTGGTTTCTTCACCACTAAGGAACTAAGTTAAGAGACTACAAATGAGTGACACATAATTTATATATTTGCATAATGATTAAAATTAAATACTCAAGTTCAATATTATTTATATTCATCGTATTCACATTGACTTATGGTATATTACATCTAAAACTGTTCAATATTTTTTTTCACCATCCCAAAGTTTTGGATATTTTTATCACTAAGCTAAAAACATAAAAGAAAATAGTATATTTAAAAAATTAATTATATTTTATTTTTCTACTCCATCAAAATTTTTTAGGATTTTACCCACTAGAAAACAAAGCTAAAACACTATAATCCTGACATATTTTTTTATATAAAATAGGTAATAATTAGAATAAATAATCAAGCTAGAATTTATTGATATTTAGCATTTTCACATTGAATTATGGTAAGTTAGATGTAAATATATTCAATATGTTTCTTCTACATCACCAAATTTCATGTTTCTTCGTCACTACGGCGCAGAGTTAAAAGACGGTAAATGAATGACAAATAAATTATTTCCACATGGGTAACCACTAAAATTAAATATTTAAGCTCAATGCTATTTGTATTCACTATAATCACATTGTAGTATGGTATAATAGATGTATACAATTTCTATATTTTTCTTCGTCTCCATCACAAAAACTTTGGTATCTTCACCACTAAAAAACTATGTTAAGAGACTACAAATGAATGACACATAATTTATACATATTCATAACGATTAAAATTAAATAATCAAGCTCAATATTATTTATTCATCGTATTCACATTAACTTAGGTATATTAAATCTAAAACTGTTCAATATTTTTTTTCACGATCCCAAAGTTTTGGTTTTTTTTATCACTAAGCTAAAAACATAAAAGATCATAGTATATGTAAAAAATTAATTATATTTTATTTTTCTATTCCATCACAAAATTTTAGGTTTTTACCCACTAGAAAACAAAGCTAAAAGACTATAATCCATGACATATTTTTTTATATAAAATAGGTAATAGTTAAAATTAATAATCAAGCTAGAATTTATTGATATTTACCATTTTCACATTGAATTATGGTAAGTTAGATGTAAATATATTCGATATATTTATTCTCCATCACCAAATTTCATGTTTCTTCCTCACTAAGGCGCAGAGATAAAAGACTGTAAATGAATGACAAATAAATTATATCCACATGGGTGATCACTAAAATTAAACATTTAAGCTCAATGATATTTGTATTCACTATAATCACATTGTATAACGGTATAATAGATGCAAACAATTTCTATATTTTTCTTCTTCTCCATCACCAAAATTTGGGTTTCTTCACCACTTAGAAACTAAGTTAAGAGACTACAAATGAATGACACATAATTTGTACATGTGCATAACGATTAAAATTAAATAGTCAAGCTTAATATTCTTTATATTCATCGTTTTCACATTGACTTATGGTATATTACATCTAAAACTGTTCAATATTTTCTTCACCGTCTCAAAGTTTTTGAGTTTTTTATCACTAAGCTAAAAACATAAAAGACAATAGTATATGTAAAAAATTAATTATAATTTATTTTTCTACTCCACCACAAAATTTTAGGTTTTTACCTACTAAAAAACAAAGCTAAAAGACTATAATCCATGACATATTTTTTATATAAAATAGGTAATAATTAAAATAAATAATCAAGCTAGAATTTATTGATATTTACCATTTTCACATTGAATTATGGTAAGTTAGATGTAAATATATTCAATATGTTTCTTCTCCATCACAAATTTTCATGTTTCTTCGTCACTAAGCCACATAATTAAAAGAGTATAAATGAATGACAAATAAATTAAATCTACATGGGTAATCACTAAAATTAAATATTGAAGTTCAATGCTATTTGTATTCACTATAAACACATTGTATTATGGTATAATAGATGTAAATAATTTCTATATTTTTCTTCTTCTCTAACACCAAAATTTTGGTTTCTTCACCACTAAGGAACTAAGTTAAGAGACTACAAATGAGTGACACATAATTTATATATTTTCATAATGATTAAAATTAAATACTCAAGTTCAATATTATTTATATTCATCGTATTCACATTGACTTATGGTATATTACATCTAAAACTGTTCAATATTTTTTTTTCACCATCCCAAAGTTTTGGATATTTTTATCACTAAGCTAAAAACATAAAAGAAAATAGTATATTTAAAAAATTAATTATATTTTATTTTTCTACTCCATCAAAAAATTTTAGGTTTTTACCCACTAGAAAACAAAGCTAAAACACTATAATCCTGACATATTTTTTTTATATAAAATAGGTAATAATTAGAATAAATAATCAAGCTAGAATTTATTGATATTTAGCATTTTCACATTGAATTATGGTAAGTTAGATGTAAATATATTCAATATGTTTCTTCTACATCACCAAATTTCATGTTTCTTCGTCACTACGGCGCAGAGTTAAAAGACGGTAAATGAATGACAAATAAATTATTTCCACATGGGTAACCACTAAAATTAAATATTTAAGCTCAATGCTATTTTTATTCACTATAATCACATTGTAGTATGGTATAATAGATGTATACAATTTCTATATTTTTCTTCGTCTCCATCACAAAAACTTTGGTATCTTCACCACTAAAAAACTATGTTAAGAGACTACAAATGAATGACACATAATTTATACATATTCATAACGATTAAAATTAAATAATCAAGCTCAATATTATTTATTCATCGTATTCACATTAACTTAGGTATATTACATCTAAAACTGTTCAATATTTTTTTTCACGATCCCAAAGTTTTGGTTTTTTTTATCACTAAGCTAAAAACATAAAAGATCATAGTATATGTAAAAAATTAATTATATTTTATTTTTCTATTCCATCACATAATTTTAGGTTTTTACCCACTAGAAAAAAAAGCTAAAAGACTATAATCCATGACATATTTTTTATATAAAATAGGTAATAGTTAAAATTAATAATCAAGCTAGAATTTATTGATATTTACCATTTTCACATTGAATTATGGTAAGTTAGATGTAAATATATTCGATATGTTTATTCTCCATCACCAAATTTCATGTTTCTTCCTCACTAAGGCGCAGAGATAAAAGACTGTAAATGAATGACAAATAAATTATATCCACATGGGTGATCACTAAAATTAAACATTTAAGCTCAATGATATTTGTATTCACTATAATCACATTGTATAACGGTATAATAGATGCAAACAATTTCTATATTTTTCTTCTTCTCCATCACCAAAATTTGGGTTTTTTCACCACTTAGAAACTAAGTTAAGAGACTACAAATGAATGACACATAATTTGTACATGTGCATAACGATTAAAATTAAATAGTCAAGCTTAATATTTTTTATATTCATCGTTTTCACATTGACTTATGGTATATTACATCTAAAACTGTTCAATATTTTCTTCACCGTCTCAAAGTTTTTGAGTTTTTTATCACTAAGCTAAAAACATAAAAGACAATAGTATATGTAAAAAATTAACTATAATTTATTTTTCTACTCCACCACAAAATTTTAGGTTTTTACCTACTAAAAAACAAAGCTAAAAGACTATAATCCATGACATATTTTTTATATAAAATAGGTAATAATTAAAATAAATAATCAAGCTAGAATTTATTGATATTTACCATTTTCACATTGAATTATAGTAAGTTAGATGTAAATATATTCAATATGTTTCTTCTCCATCACAAATTTTCATGTTTCTTCGTCACTAAGCCACATAATTAAAAGAGTATAAATGAATGACAAATAAATTAAATCTACATGGGTAATCACTAAAATTAAATATTGAAGTTCAATGCTATTTGTATTCACTATAAACACATTGTATTATGGTATAATAGATGTAAATAATTTCTATATTTTTCTTCTTCTCTAACACCAAAATTTTGGTTTCTTCACCACTAAGCAACTAAGTTAAGAGACTACAAACGAGTGACACATAATTTATATATTTGCATAATGATTAAAATTAAATACTCAAGTTCAATATTATTTATATTCATCGTATTCACATTGACTTATGGTATATTACATCTAAAACTGTTCAATATTTTTTTTTCACCATCCCAAAGTTTTGGATATTTTTATCACTAAGCTAAAAACATAAAAGAAAATAGTATATTTAAAAAATTAATTATATTTTATTTTTCTACTCCATCAAAAAATTTTAGGTTTTTACCCACTAGAAAACAAAGCTAAAACACTATAATCCTGACATATTTTTTTTATATAAAATAGGTAATAATTAGAATAAATAATCAAGCTAGAATTTATTGATATTTAGCATTTTAACATTGAATTATGGTAAGTTAGCTGTAAATATATTCAATATGTTTCTTCTACATCACCAAATTTCATGTTTCTTCGTCACTACGGCGCAGAGTTAAAAGACGGTAAATGAATGACAAATAAATTATTTCCACATGGGTAACCACTAAAATTAAATATTTAAGCTCAATGCTATTTTTATTCACTATAATCACATTGTAGTATGGTATAATAGATGTATACAATTTCTATATTTTTCTTCGTCTCCATCACAAAAACTTTGGTATCTTCACCACTAAAAAACTATGTTAAGAGACTACAAATGAATGACACATAATTTATACATATTCATAACGATTAAAATTAAATAATCAAGCTCAATATTATTTATTCATCGTATTCACATTAACTTAGGTATATTACATCTAAAACTGTTCAATATTTTTTTTCACGATCCCAAAGTTTTGGTTTTTTTTATCACTAAGCTAAAAACATAAAAGATCATAGTATATGTAAAAAATTAATTATATTTTATTTTTCTATTCCATCACATAATTTTAGGTTTTTACCCACTAGAAAAAAAAGCTAAAAGACTATAATCCATGACATATTTTTTATATAAAATAGGTAATAGTTAAAATTAATAATCAAGCTAGAATTTATTGATATTTACCATTTTCACATTGAATTATGGTAAGTTAGATGTAAATATATTCGATATGTTTATTCTCCATCACCAAATTTCATGTTTCTTCCTCACTAAGGCGCAGAGATAAAAGACTGTAAATGAATGACAAATAAATTATATCCACATGGGTGATCACTAAAATTAAACATTTAAGCTCAATGATATTTGTATTCACTATAATCACATTGTATAACGGTATAATAGATGCAAACAATTTCTATATTTTTCTTCTTCTCCATCACCAAAATTTGGGTTTTTTCACCACTTAGAAACTAAGTTAAGAGACTACAAATGAATGACACATAATTTGTACATGTGCATAACGATTAAAATTAAATAGTCAAGCTTAATATTTTTTATATTCATATTTTTCACATTGACTTATGGTATATTACATCTAAAACTGTTCAATATTTTCTTCACCGTCTCAAAGTTTTTGAGTTTTTTATCACTAAGCTAAAAACATAAAAGACAATAGTATATGTAAAAAATTAACTATAATTTATTTTTCTACTCCACCACAAAATTTTAGGTTTTTACCTACTAAAAAACAAAGCTAAAAGACTATAATCCATGACATATTTTTTATATAAAATAGGTAATAATTAAAATAAATAATCAAGCTAGAATTTATTGATATTTACCATTTTCACATTGAATTATAGTAAGTTAGATGTAAATATATTCAATATGTTTCTTCTCCATCACAAATTTTCATGTTTCTTCGTCACTAAGCCACATAATTAAAAGAGTATAAATGAATGACAAATAAATTAAATCTACATGGGTAATCACTAAAATTAAATATTGAAGTTCAATGCTATTTGTATTCACTATAAACACATTGTATTATGGTATAATAGATGTAAATAATTTCTATATTTTTCTTCTTCTCTAACACCAAAATTTTGGTTTCTTCACCACTAAGCAACTAAGTTAAGAGACTACAAACGAGTGACACATAATTTATATATTTGCATAATGATTAAAATTAAATACTCAAGTTCAATATTATTTATATTCATCGTATTCACATTGACTTATGGTATATTACATCTAAAACTGTTCAATATTTTTTTTTCACCATCCCAAAGTTTTGGATATTTTTATCACTAAGCTAAAAACATAAAAGAAAATAGTATATTTAAAAAATTAATTATATTTTATTTTTCTACTCCATCAAAAAATTTTAGGTTTTTACCCACTAGAAAACAAAGCTAAAACACTATAATCCTGACATATTTTTTTTATATAAAATAGGTAATAATTAGAATAAATAATCAAGCTAGAATTTATTGATATTTAGCATTTTCACATTGAATTATGGTAAGTTAGCTGTAAATATATTCAATATGTTTCTTCTACATCACCAAATTTCATGTTTCTTCGTCACTACGGCGCAGAGTTAAAAGACGGTAAATGAATGACAAATAAATTATTTCCACATGGGTAACCACTAAAATTAAATATTTAAGCTCAATGCTATTTTTATTCACTATAATCACATTGTAGTATGGTATAATAGATGTATACAATTTCTATATTTTTCTTCGTCTCCATCACAAAAACTTTGGTATCTTCACCACTAAAAAACTATGTTAAGAGACTACAATTGAATGACACATAATTTATACATATTCATAACGATTAAAATTAAATAATCAAGCTCAATATTATTTATTCATCGTATTCACATTAACTTAGGTATATTACATCTAAAACTGTTCAATATTTTTTTTCACGATCCCAAAGTTTTGGTTTTTTTTATCACTAAGCTAAAAACATAAAAGATCATAGTATATGTAAAAAATTAATTATATTTTATTTTTCTATTCCATCACATAATTTTAGGTTTTTACCCACTAGAAAAAAAAGCTAAAAGACTATAATCCATGACATATTTTTTATATAAAATAGGTAATAGTTAAAATTAATAATCAAGCTAGAATTTATTGATATTTACCATTTTCACATTGAATTATGGTAAGTTAGATGTAAATATATTCGATATGTTTATTCTCCATCACCAAATTTCATGTTTCTTCCTCACTAAGGCGCAGAGATAAAAGACTGTAAATGAATGACAAATAAATTATATCCACACGGGTGATCACTAAAATTAAACATTTCAACTCAATGATATTTGTATTCACTATAATCACATTGTATAACGGTATAATAGATGTAAACAATTTCTATACTTTTCTTCTTCTCCATCACCAAAATTTGGGTTTCTTCACCACTAAGAAACTAAGTTAAGAGACTACAAATGAATGACACATAATTTGTACATGTGCATAACGATTAAAATTAAATAGTCAAGCTTAATATTCTTTATATTCATCGTTTTCACATTGACTTATGGTATATTACATCTAAAACTGTTCAATATTTTTCTTCACCGTCTCAAACTTTTTGAGTTTTTTATCACTAAGCTAAAAACATAAAAGACAATAGTATATGTAAAAAATTAATTATAATTTATTTTTCTACTCCACCACAAAATTTTAGGTTTTTACCTACTAAAAAACAAAGCTAAAAGACTATAATCCATGACATATTTTTTATATATAATAGGTAATAATTAAAATAAATAATCAAGCTAGAATTTATTGATATTTACCATTTTCACATTGAATTATGGTAAGTTAGATGTAAATATATTCAATATGTTTCTTCTCCATCACAAATTTTCATGTTTCTTCGTCACTAAGCCACATAATTAAAAGAGTATAAATGAATGACAAATAAATTAAATCTACATGGGTAATCACTAAAATTAAATATTGAAGTTCAATGCTATTTGTATTCACTATAAACACATTGTATTATGGTATAATAGATGTAAATAATTTCTATATTTTTCTTCTTCTCTAACACCAAAATTTTGGTTTCTTCACCACTAAGGAACTAAGTTAAGAGACTACAAATGAGTGACACATAATTTATATATTTGCATAATGATTAAAATTAAATACTCAAGTTCAATGTTATTTATATTCATCGTATTCACATTGACTTATGGTATATTACATCTAAAACTGTTCAATATTTTTTTTCACCATCCCAAAGTTTTGGATATTTTTATCACTAAGCTAAAAACATAAAAGAAAATAGTATATTTAATAAATTAATTATATTTTATTTTTCTACTCCATCAAAATTTTTTAGGATTTTACCCACTAGAAAACAAAGCTAAAACACTATAATCCTGACATATTTTTTTATATAAAATAGGTAATAATTAGAATAAATAATCAAGCTAGAATTTATTGATATTTAGCATTTTCACATTGAATTATGGTAAGTTAGATGTAAATATATTCAATATGTTTCTTCTACATCACCAAATTTCATGTTTCTTCGTCACTACGGCGCAGAGTTAAAAGACGGTAAATGAATGACAAATAAATTATTTCCACATGGGTAACCACTAAAATTAAATATTTAAGCTCAATGCTATTTGTATTCACTATAATCACATTGTAGTATGGTATAATAGATGTATACAATTTCTATATTTTTCTTCGTCTCCATCACAAAAACTTTGGTATCTTCACCACTAAAAAACTATGTTAAGAGACTACAAATGAATGACACATAATTTATACATATTCATAACGATTAAAATTAAATAATCAAGCTCAATATTATTTATTCATCGTATTCACATTAACTTAGGTATATTAAATCTAAAACTGTTCAATATTTTTTTTCACGATCCCAAAGTTTTGGTTTTTTTTATCACTAAGCTAAAAACATAAAAGATCATAGTATATGTAAAAAATTAATTATATTTTATTTTTCTATTCCATCACAAAATTTTAGGTTTTTACCCACTAGAAAACAAAGCTAAAAGACTATAATCCATGACATATTTTTTTATATAAAATAGGTAATAGTTAAAATTAATAATCAAGCTAGAATTTATTGATATTTAACATTTTCACATTGAATTATGGTAAGTTAGATGTAAATATATTCGATATGTTTATTCTCCATCACCAAATTTCATGTTTCTTCCTCACTAAGGCGCAGAGATAAAAGACTGTAAATGAATGACAAATAAATTATATCCACATGGGTGATCGCTAAAATTAAACATTTAAGCTCAATGATATTTGTATTCACTATAATCACATTGTATAACGGTATAATAGATGCAAACAATTTCTATATTTTTCTTCTTCTCCATCACCAAAATTTGGGTTTCTTCACCACTTAGAAACTAAGTTAAGAGACTACAAATGAATGACACATAATTTGTACATGTGCATAACGATTAAAATTAAATAGTCAAGCTTAATATTTTTTATATTCATCGTTTTCACATTGACTTATGGTATATTACATCTAAAACTGTTCAATATTTTTCTTCACCGTCTCAAACTTTTTGAGTTTTTTATCACTAAGCTAAAAACATAAAAGACAATAGTATATGTAAAAAATTAATTATAATTTATTTTTCTACTCCACCACAAAATTTTAGGTTTTTACCTACTAAAAAACAAAGCTAAAAGACTATAATCCATGACATATTTTTTATATATAATAGGTAATAATTAAAATAAATAATCAAGCTAGAATTTATTGATATTTACCATTTTCACATTGAATTATGGTAAGTTAGATGTAAATATATTCAATATGTTTCTTCTCCATCACAAATTTTCATGTTTCTTCGTCACTAAGCCACATAATTAAAAGAGTATAAATGAATGACAAATAAATTAAATCTACATGGGTAATCACTAAAATTAAATATTGAAGTTCAATGCTATTTGTATTCACTATAAACACATTGTATTATGGTATAATAGATGTAAATAATTTCTATATTTTTCTTCTTCTCTAACACCAAAATTTTGGTTTCTTCACCACTAAGGAACTAAGTTAAGAGACTACAAATGAGTGACACATAATTTATATATTTGCATAATGATTAAAATTAAATACTCAAGTTCAATGTTATTTATATTCATCGTATTCACATTGACTTATGGTATATTACATCTAAAACTGTTCAATATTTTTTTTCACCATCCCAAAGTTTTGGATATTTTTATCACTAAGCTAAAAACATAAAAGAAAATAGTATATTTAATAAATTAATTATATTTTATTTTTCTACTCCATCAAAATTTTTTAGGATTTTACCCACTAGAAAACAAAGCTAAAACACTATAATCCTGACATATTTTTTTATATAAAATAGGTAATAATTAGAATAAATAATCAAGCTAGAATTTATTGATATTTAGCATTTTCACATTGAATTATGGTAAGTTAGATGTAAATATATTCAATATGTTTCTTCTACATCACCAAATTTCATGTTTCTTCGTCACTACGGCGCAGAGTTAAAAGACGGTAAATGAATGACAAATAAATTATTTCCACATGGGTAACCACTAAAATTAAATATTTAAGCTCAATGCTATTTGTATTCACTATAATCACATTGTAGTATGGTATAATAGATGTATACAATTTCTATATTTTTCTTCGTCTCCATCACAAAAACTTTGGTATCTTCACCACTAAAAAACTATGTTAAGAGACTACAAATGAATGACACATAATTTATACATATTCATAACGATTAAAATTAAATAATCAAGCTCAATATTATTTATTCATCGTATTCACATTAACTTAGGTATATTAAATCTAAAACTGTTCAATATTTTTTTTCACGATCCCAAAGTTTTGGTTTTTTTTATCACTAAGCTAAAAACATAAAAGATCATAGTATATGTAAAAAATTAATTATATTTTATTTTTCTATTCCATCACAAAATTTTAGGTTTTTACCCACTAGAAAACAAAGCTAAAAGACTATAATCCATGACATATTTTTTTATATAAAATAGGTAATAGTTAAAATTAATAATCAAGCTAGAATTTATTGATATTTAACATTTTCACATTGAATTATGGTAAGTTAGATGTAAATATATTCGATATGTTTATTCTCCATCACCAAATTTCATGTTTCTTCCTCACTAAGGCGCAGAGATAAAAGACTGTAAATGAATGACAAATAAATTATATCCACATGGGTGATCGCTAAAATTAAACATTTAAGCTCAATGATATTTGTATTCACTATAATCACATTGTATAACGGTATAATAGATGCAAACAATTTCTATATTTTTCTTCTTCTCCATCACCAAAATTTGGGTTTCTTCACCACTTAGAAACTAAGTTAAGAGACTACAAATGAATGACACATAATTTGTACATGTGCATAACGATTAAAATTAAATAGTCAAGCTTAATATTTTTTATATTCATCGTTTTCACATTGACTTATGGTATATTACATCTAAAACTGTTCAATATTTTCTTCACCGTCTCAAAGTTTTTGAGTTTTTTATCACTAAGCTAAAAACATAAAAGACAATAGTATATGTAAAAAATTAATTATAATTTATTTTTCTACTCCACCACAAAATTTTAGGTTTTTACCTACTAAAAAACAAAGCTAAAAGACTATAATCCATGACATATTTTTTATATAAAATAGGTAATAATTAAAATAAATAATCAAGCTAGAATTTATTGATATTTACCATTTTCACATTGAATTATGGTAAGTTAGATGTAAATATATTCAATATGTTTCTTCTCCATCACAAATTTTCATGTTTCTTCGTCACTAAGCCACATAATTAAAAGAGTATAAATGAATGACAAATAAATTAAATCTACATGGGTAATCACTAAAATTAAATATTGAAGTTCAATGCTATTTGTATTCACTATAAACACATTGTATTATGGTATAATAGATGTAAATAATTTCTATATTTTTCTTCTTCTCTAACACCAAAATTTTGGTTTCTTCACCACTAAGGAACTAAGTTAAGAGACTACAAATGAGTGACACATAATTTATATATTTGCATAATGATTAAAATTAAATACTCAAGTTCAATATTATTTATATTCATCGTATTCACATTGACTTATGGTATATTACATCTAAAACTGTTCAATATTTTTTTTTCACCATCCCAAAGTTTTGGATATTTTTATCACTAAGCTAAAAACATAAAAGAAAATAGTATATTTAAAAAATTAATTATATTTTATTTTTCTACTCCATCAAAAATTTTTAGGTTTTTACCCACTAGAAAACAAAGCTAAAACACTATAATCCTGACATATTTTTTTTTATATAAAATAGGTAATAATTAGAATAAATAATCAAGCTAGAATTTATTGATATTTAGCATTTTCACATTGAATTATGGTAAGTTAGATGTAAATATATTCAATATGTTTCTTCTACATCACCAAATTTCATGTTTCTTCGTCACTACGGCGCAGAGTTAAAAGACGGTAAATGAATGACAAATAAATTATTTCCACATGGGTAACCACTAAAATTAAATATTTAAGCTCAATGCTATTTGTATTCACTATAATCACATTGTAGTATGGTATAATAGATGTATACAATTTCTATATTTTTCTTCGTCTCCATCACAAAAACTTTGGTATCTTCACCACTAAAAAACTATGTTAAGAGACTACAAATGAATGACACATAATTTATACATATTCATAACGATTAAAATTAAATAATCAAGCTCAATATTATTTATTCATCGTATTCACATTAACTTAGGTATATTAAATCTAAAACTGTTCAATATTTTTTTTCACGATCCCAAAGTTTTGGTTTTTTTTATCACTAAGCTAAAAACATAAAAGATCATAGTATATGTAAAAAATTAATTATATTTTATTTTTCTATTCCATCACAAAATTTTAGGTTTTTACCCACTAGAAAACAAAGCTAAAAGACTATAATCCATGACATATTTTTTTATATAAAATAGGTAATAGTTAAAATTAATAATCAAGCTAGAATTTATTGATATTTAACATTTTCACATTGAATTATGGTAAGTTAGATGTAAATATATTCGATATGTTTATTCTCCATCACCAAATTTCATGTTTCTTCCTCACTAAGGCGCAGAGATAAAAGACTGTAAATGAATGACAAATAAATTATATCCACATGGGTGATCGCTAAAATTAAACATTTAAGCTCAATGATATTTGTATTCACTATAATCACATTGTATAACGGTATAATAGATGCAAACAATTTCTATATTTTTCTTCTTCTCCATCACCAAAATTTGGGTTTCTTCACCACTTAGAAACTAAGTTAAGAGACTACAAATGAATGACACATAATTTGTACATGTGCATAACGATTAAAATTAAATAGTCAAGCTTAATATTTTTTATATTCATCGTTTTCACATTGACTTATGGTATATTACATCTAAAACTGTTCAATATTTTCTTCACCGTCTCAAAGTTTTTGAGTTTTTTATCACTAAGCTAAAAACATAAAAGACAATAGTATATGTAAAAAATTAATTATAATTTATTTTTCTACTCCACCACAAAATTTTAGGTTTTTACCTACTAAAAAACAAAGCTAAAAGACTATAATCCATGACATATTTTTTATATAAAATAGGTAATAATTAAAATAAATAATCAAGCTAGAATTTATTGATATTTACCATTTTCACATTGAATTATGGTAAGTTAGATGTAAATATATTCAATATGTTTCTTCTCCATCACAAATTTTCATGTTTCTTCGTCACTAAGCCACATAATTAAAAGAGTATAAATGAATGACAAATAAATTAAATCTACATGGGTAATCACTAAAATTAAATATTGAAGTTCAATGCTATTTGTATTCACTATAAACACATTGTATTATGGTATAATAGATGTAAATAATTTCTATATTTTTCTTCTTCTCTAACACCAAAATTTTGGTTTCTTCACCACTAAGGAACTAAGTTAAGAGACTACAAATGAGTGACACATAATTTATATATTTGCATAATGATTAAAATTAAATACTCAAGTTCAATATTATTTATATTCATCGTATTCACATTGACTTATGGTATATTACATCTAAAACTGTTCAATATTTTTTTTTCACCATCCCAAAGTTTTGGATATTTTTATCACTAAGCTAAAAACATAAAAGAAAATAGTATATTTAAAAAATTAATTATATTTTATTTTTCTACTCCATCAAAAAATTTTAGGTTTTTACCCACTAGAAAACAAAGCTAAAACACTATAATCCTGACATATTTTTTTTTATATAAAATAGGTAATAATTAGAATAAATAATCAAGCTAGAATTTATTGATATTTAGCATTTTCACATTGAATTATGGTAAGTTAGATGTAAATATATTCAATATGTTTCTTCTACATCACCAAATTTCATGTTTCTTCGTCACTACGGCGCAGAGTTAAAAGACGGTAAATGAATGACAAATAAATTATTTCCACATGGGTAACCACTAAAATTAAATATTTAAGCTCAATGCTATTTTTATTCACTATAATCACATTGTAGTATGGTATAATAGATGTATACAATTTCTATATTTTTCTTCGTCTCCATCACAAAAACTTTGGTATCTTCACCACTAAAAAACTATGTTAAGAGACTACAAATGAATGACACATAATTTATACATATTCATAACGATTAAAATTAAATAATCAAGCTCAATATTATTTATTCATCGTATTCACATTAACTTAGGTATATTACATCTAAAACTGTTCAATATTTTTTTTCACGATCCCAAAGTTTTGGTTTTTTTTATCACTAAGCTAAAAACATAAAAGATCATAGTATATGTAAAAAATTAATTATATTTTATTTTTCTATTCCATCACATAATTTTAGGTTTTTACCCACTAGAAAAAAAAGCTAAAAGACTATAATCCATGACATATTTTTTATATAAAATAGGTAATAGTTAAAATTAATAATCAAGCTAGAATTTATTGATATTTACCATTTTCACATTGAATTATGGTAAGTTAGATGTAAATATATTCGATATGTTTATTCTCCATCACCAAATTTCATGTTTCTTCGTCACTAAGGCGCAGAGATAAAAGACTGTAAATGAATGACAAATAAATTATATCCACACGGGTGATCACTAAAATTAAACATTTCAACTCAATGATATTTGTATTCACTATAATCACATTGTATAACGGTATAATAGATGTAAACAATTTCTATACTTTTCTTCTTCTCCATCACCAAAATTTGGGTTTCTTCACCACTAAGAAACTAAGTTAAGAGACTACAAATGAATGACACATAATTTGTACATGTGCATAACGATTAAAATTAAATAGTCAAGCTTAATATTCTTTATATTCATCGTTTTCACATTGACTTATGGTATATTACATCTAAAACTGTTCAATATTTTTCTTCACCGTCTCAAAGTTTTTGAGTTTTTTATCACTAAGCTAAAAACATAAAAGACAATAGTATATGTAAAAAATTAATTATAATTTATTTTTCTATTCCACCACAAAATTTTAGGTTTTTACCCACTAAAAAACAAAGCTAAAAGACTATAATCCATGACATATTTTTTATATAAAATAGGTAATAATTAAAATAAATAATCAAGCTAGAATTTATTGATATTTACCATTTTCACATTGAATTATGGTAAGTTAGATGTAAATATATTCAATATGTTTCTTCTCCATCACAAATTTTCATGTTTCATCGTCACTAAGCCACATAATTAAAAGAGTATAAATGAATGATAAATAAATTTAATCTACATGGGTAATCACTAAAATTAAATATTGAAGTTCAATGCTATTTGTATTCACTATAAACACATTGTATTATGGTATAATAGATGTAAATAATTTCTATATTTTTCTTCTTCTCTAACACCAAAATTTTGGTTTCTTCACCACTAAGGAACTAAG
Source organism: Lathyrus sativus (assembly GCA_963859935.3). Taxonomy (NCBI): domain Eukaryota; kingdom Viridiplantae; phylum Streptophyta; class Magnoliopsida; order Fabales; family Fabaceae; genus Lathyrus; species Lathyrus sativus. The sequence goes on from CAWUDS030001602.1 coordinate 46,048, forward strand.
TTAAGAGACTACAAATGAGTGACACATAATTTATATATTTGCATAATGATTAAAATTAAATACTCAAGTTCAATATTATTTATATTCATCGTATTCACATTGACTTATGGTATATTACATCTAAAACTGTTCAATATTTTTTTTTCACCATCCCAAAGTTTTGGATATTTTTATCACTAAGCTAAAAACATAAAAGAAAATAGTATATTTAAAAAATTAATTATATTTTATTTTTCTACTCCATCAAAAAATTTTAGGTTTTTACCCACTAGAAAACAAAGCTAAAACACTATAATCCTGACATATTTTTTTTATATAAAATAGGTAATAATTAGAATAAATAATCAAGCTAGAATTTATTGATATTTAGCATTTTCACATTGAATTATGGTAAGTTAGATGTAAATATATTCAATATGTTTCTTCTACATCACCAAATTTCATGTTTCTTCGTCACTACGGCGCAGAGTTAAAAGACGGTAAATGAATGACAAATAAATTATTTCCACATGGGTAACCACTAAAATTAAATATTTAAGCTCAATGCTATTTGTATTCACTATAATCACATTGTAGTATGGTATAATAGATGTATACAATTTCTATATTTTTCTTCGTCTCCATCACAAAAACTTTGGTATCTTCACCACTAAAAAACTATGTTAAGAGACTACAAATGAATGACACATAATTTATATTCATAACGATTAAAATTAAATAATCAAGCTCAATATTATTTATTCATCGTATTCACATTAACATAGGTATATTACATCTAAAACTGTTCAATATTTTTTTTCACGATCCCAAAGTTTTGGTTTTTTTATCACTAAGCTAAAAACATAAAAGATCATAGTATATGTAAAAAATTAATTATATTTTATTTTTCTATTCCATCACAAAATTTTAGGTTTTTACCCACTAGAAAAAAAAGCTAAAAGACTATAATGCATGACATATTTTTTATATAAAATAGGTAATAGTTAAAATTACTAATCAAGCTAGAATTTATTGATATTTACCATTTTCACATTGAATTATGGTAAGTTAGATGTAAATATATTCGATATGTTTATTCTCCATCACCAAATTTCATGTTTCTTCGTCACTAAGGCGCAGAGATAAAAGACTGTAAATGAATGACAAATAAATTATATCCACACGGGTGATCACTAAAATTAAACATTTAAACTCAATGATATTTGTATTCACTATAATCACATTGTATAACGGTATAATAGATGTAAACAATTTCTATACTTTTCTTCTTCTCCATCACCAAAATTTGGGTTTCTTCACCACTAAGAAACTAAGTTAAGAGACTACAAATGAATGACACATAATTTGTACATGTGCATAACGATTAAAATTAAATAGTCAAGCTTAATATTCTTTATATTCATCGTTTTCACATTGACTTATGGTATATTACATCTAAAACTGTTCAATATTTTTCTTCACCGTCTCAAAGTTTTTGGGTTTTTTATCACTAAGCTAAAAACATAAAAGACAATAGTATATGTAAAAAATTAATTATAATTTATTTTTCTACTCCACCACAAAATTTTAGGTTTTTACCCACTAAAAAACAAAGCTAAAAGACTATAATCCATGACATATTTTTTATATAAAATAGGTAATAATTAAAATAAATAATCAAGCTAGAATTTATTGATATTTAGCATTTTCACATTGAATTATGGTAAGTTAGATGTAAATATATTCAATATGTTTCTTCTCCATCACAAATTTTCATGTTTCTTCGTCACTAAGCCACATAATTAAAAGAGTATAAATGAATGACAAATAAATTAAATCTACATGGGTAATCACTAAAATTAAATATTGAAGTTCAATGCTATTTGTATTCACTATGGTATAATAGATGTAAATAATTTCTATATTTTTCTTCTTCTCTATCACCAAAATTTTGGTTTCTTCACCACTAAGAAACTAAGTTAAGAGACTCCAAATGAGTGACACATAATTTTTACATATGCATAACAATTAAAATTAAATAGTCAAGGTCAATATTATTTATATTCATCGTTTTCACATTGAATTATGGTATATTACATCTAAAGCTGTTAAATATTTTTTTCAATATCCCAAAGTTTTCTACTCGACCATAAAGTTTTAGGTTTTTACACACAAAAAAACAAAGCTAAAAGACAATAATCCATGATATATTTTTTATACAAAATAGGTAATAGTTAAAATAAATAATCAAGCTAGAATTTATTGATATTTACCATTTTCACATTGAATTATGGTATGTTAGATGTAAATATATTCAATATGTTTCTTCTACATCACCAAATTTTATGTTTCTTCGTCACTAAGCCACATAATTAAAAGACTGTAAATGAATGACAAATAAATTATATCTACATGGGTAATCACTAAAATTAAATATTTAAGCTCAATGCTATTTGTATTCACTATAAGAAACTAAGTTAAGAGACTACAAATGAATGGCACATAATTTATACATATTCATAACGATTAAAATTAAATAATCAAGCTCAATATTATTTATATTCATCATATTCACATTGACTTATGGTATATTACATCTAAAACTGTTCAATATTTTTCTTCTCCATCTCAAAGTTTTTGATTTTTTTATCACTAAGCTAAAAACATAAAAGACTATAGTATATGTAAAAAACTTAATTATATTTTTCTTTTTCTACTCCACAAAAAAAATTTAGGGTTTTACCCACTAAAAAACAAAGCTAAAAGACTATAATCCATGACATATTTTTTATATAAAATAGGTAATAATTAAAATAAATAATCAAGATAGAATTTATTGATATTTACCAATTTCACATTGAATTATGGTAAGTTAGATGTAAATATATTCAATGTGTTTCTTCTCCATCACAAAGTATCAAGTTTCTTTGTCGCTAAGCCACATAATTAAAAGACTGTAAATGAATGAAAATTAAATTATATCCACATGGGTAATCATTCAAATTAAATATTGAAGCTCAATGCTATTATTATTCACTATAATCACTGTGTATTACGGTATAATAGATGTAAACAATTTCTATATTTTTTTTTCTCCATCACCAGAATTTTGGTTTCTTCACCACTGAGAAACTAAATTAAGAGACTACAAATGAATGACACATAATTTATACACATGCATAACGATTAAAATTAAATAATCAAGCTCAATATTATTTATATTCATCGTATTCACGTTGACTTATGGTATATTACATCTAAAACTGTTCAATATTTTTCTTCACCATCCCAAAGTTTTTGATTTTTTTATCACTAAACTAAAAACATAAAAGACTATAGTATATGTAAAAAATTAATTCTATTTTATTTTTCTACTCCATCACAAAATTTTAGGTTTTTACCTACTAGAAAACAAAGCTAAAAGACTATAATCCATGACATATTTTTTATATAAAATAGGTAATAATTAAAATAAATAGTCAAGCAAATATTTATTGATATTCACGATTTTCACATTGAATTATGGTAAGTTATATGTAAATATATTCGATATGTTTCTTCTCCATCACCAAATTTCATGTTTCTTCGTCACTAAGCCACATAGTTAAAATACTGTAAATGAATGACAAATACATTATATCCACATGGGTAATCACTAAAATTAAATATTGAAGTTCAATGCTATTTGTATTTACTATAAACACAATGTATTATGGTATAGTAGATGTAAACAATTTCTATATTTTTCTTCTTCTCTATCACCAAAATTTTGGTTTCTTCACCACTAAGAAACTAAGTTAAGAGACTACAAATGAATGACACATAATTTATACATATGCATTACGATTAAAATTAAATAGTCAAGCTCAATATTATTTATATTCATCGTATTCACATTGACTTATGGTATATTACATCTAAAACTATTCAATATTTTTCTTCACCATCTCAAAGTTTTTGATTTTTTTATCACTAAGCTAAAAACATAAAATACAATAGTATATGTAAAAAATTAATTATATTATATTTTTCTACTCCACCACAAAATTTTAGGTTTTTACCCACTAAAAAACAAAGCTAAAAGACTATAATTCATGAAATATTTTTTTTATATAAAATAGGTAATAATAAAAATAAATAATCAAGCTAGAATTTATTGATATTTACCATTTTCACATTGAATTATGGTAAGTTAGATGTAAATATATTCAATATGTTTCTTCTCCATCACAAAATTTCATGTTTCTTCGTCACTAACCCACATAATTAAAAGACTGTAAATGAATGACAAATAAATTATATCCACATGGGTAATCATTCAAATTAAATATTGAAGCTCAATATTACTTGTATTCACTATAATTACATTGTATTACGGTATAATAGATGTAAACAATTTCTATATTTTTCTTCTTCTCCATCACCAAAATTTTGGTTTCTTCACCACTAAGAAACTAAGTTAAGAGACTACAAATGAATGACACATAATTTATACATATGCATAACGATTAAAATTAAATAATCAAGCTCAATATTATTTATATTCATCGTATTCACGTTGACTTATGGAATATTACATCTAAAACTGTTCAATATTTTTTTTCACCAACGCAAAGTTTTGGATTTTTTTCATCACTAAACTAAAAACATAAGAGACTATAGTATATGTAAAAAATTAATTATATTTTATTTTTCTACTCCATCACAAAATTTTAGGTTTTTACCCACTAGAAAACAAAGCTAAAAGACTATAATCCATGACATATTTTTTATATAAAATAGGTAATAATTAAAATAAATAATCAAGATAAAATTTATTGATATTCACCATTTTCGGATTGAATTATGGTAAGTTATATGTAAATATTTTCGATATGTTTCTTCTCCATTACCAAATTTCATGTTTCTTCGTCACTAAGCCACAGAGTTAACAGACTGTAAATGAATGACAAATAAATTATATCCACATGGGTAATCACTAAAATTAAATATTTAAGCTCAATGCTATTTGTATTCACTTTAATCACATTGTATTATGGTATAATAGATGTAAACAATTTCTATATTTTTCTTCTTCTCGATCACCAAAATTTTGGTTTCTTCACCACTAAGAAACTAAGTTAAGAGACTACAAATGAATGACACATAATTTATACATATGCATTGCGATTAAAATTAAATAGTCAAGCTCAATATTATTTGTATTCATCGTATTCACGTTGAATTATGGTATATTACATCTAAAACTGTTCAATATTTTTCATCACCATCTCAAAGTTTTTGATTTTTTATCACTAAGCTAAAAACATAAAAGACAATAGTATATGTAAAAAATTAATTATATTATATTTTTCTACTCCACCACAAAATTTTAGGTTTTTACCCACTAAAAAACAAAGCTAAAAGACTATAATTCATGAAATATTTTTTTTATATAAAATAGGTAATAATAAAAATAAATAATCAAGCTAGAATTTATTGATATTTACCATTTTCAAATTGAATTAAGGTAAGTTAGATGTAAATATATTCAATATGTTTCTTCTCCATCACAAAATTTCATGTTTCTTCTTCACTAAGCCACATAATTAAAAGACTATAAATGAATGACAAATAAATTAAATCTACATGGGTAATCACTAAAATTAAATATTGAAGTTCAATGCTATTTGTATTTACTATAAACACAATGTATTATGGTATAGTAGATGTAAACAATTTCTATATTTTTCTTCTTCTCCATCACCAAAATTTTGGTTTCTTCACCACTAAGAAACTAAGTTAAGAGACTACAAATGAATGACACATAATTTATACATATGCATTACGATTAAAATTAAATAGTCAAGCTCAATATTATTTATATTCATCGTATTCACATTGACTTATGGTATATTACATCTAAAACTATTCAATATTTTTCTTCACCATCTCAAAGTTTTTGATTTTTTATCACTAAGCTAAAAACATAAAAGACAATAGTATATGTAAAAAATTAATTATATTATATTTTTCTACTCCACCACAAAATTTTAGGTTTTTACCCACTAAAAAACAAAGCTAAAAGACTATAATTCATGAAATATTTTTTTTTATATAAAATAGGTAATAATAAAAATAAATAATCAAGCTAGAATTTATTGATATTTACCATTTTCACATTGAATTATGGTAAGTTAGATGTAAATATATTCAATATGTTTCTTCTCCATCACAAAATTTCATGTTTCTTCTTCACTAAGCCACATAATTAAAAGACTATAAATGAATGACAAATAAATTAAATCTACATGGGTAATCACTAAAATTAAATATTGAAGTTCAATGCTATTTGTATTTACTATAAACACAATGTATTATGGTATAGCAGATGTAAACAATTTCTATATTTTTCTTCTTCTCCATCACCAAAATTTTGGTTTCTTCACCACTAAGAAACTAAGTTAAGAGACTACAAATGAATGACACATAATTTATACATATGCATTACGATTAAAATTAAATAGTCAAGCTCAATATTATTTATATTCATCGTATTCACATTGACTTATGGTATATTACATCTAAAACTATTCAATATTTTTCTTCACCATCTCAAAGTTTTTGATTTTTTATCACTAAGCTAAAAACATAAAAGACAATAGTATATGTAAAAAATTAATTATATTATATTTTTCTACTCCACCACAAAATTTTAGGTTTTTACACACTAAAAAACAAAGCTAAAAGACTATAATTCATGAAATATTTTTTTTATATAAAATAGGTAATAATAAAAATAAATAATCCAGCTAGAATTTATTGATATTTACCATTTTCACATTGAATTATGGTAAGTTAGATGTAAATATATTCAATATGTTTCTTCTCCATCACAAAATTTCATGTTTCTTCTTCACTAAGCCACATAATTAAAAGACTATAAATGAATGACAAATAAATTAAATCTACATGGGTAATCACTAAAATTAAATATTGAAGTTCAATGCTATTTGTATTTACTATAAACACAATGTATTATGGTATAGTAGATGTAAACAAATTCTATATTTTTCTTCTTCTCCATCACCTAAATTTTGGTTTCTTCACCACTAAGAAACTAAGTTAAGAGACTACAAATGAATGACACATAATTTATACATATGCATAACGATTAAAATTAAATAATCAAGCTCAAAATTATTTATATTCATCGTATTCACGTTGACTTATGGTATATTACGTTTAAAATGTTCAATATTTTTTTTACCATCCCAAAGTTTTGGATTTTTTTATCACTAAGCTAAAAACATAAAAGACTATAGTATATGTAAAAAATTAATTATATTTTGTTTTTCTACTCCATCACAAAATTTTAGATTTTTACCCACTAGAAAACAAAGCTAAAAGACTATAATCCATGGCATATTTTTTATATAAAATAGGTAATAATTAAAATAAATAATCAAGCTAAAATTTATTGATATTCACCATTTTCACATTGAATTATGGTAAGTTATATGTATATATATTCGATATGTTTCTTCTCCATCACCAAATTTCATTTTTCTTCGTCACTAAGCCAAAGAGTTAAAAGATTGTAAATGAATGACAAATAAATTATATCCACATTGGTAATCACTAAAATTAAATATTTAAGCTCAATGCTATTTGTATTCACTATAATCACATTGTATTATGGTATAATAGATGTAAACAATTTCTATATTTTTATTCTTCACCATCACCAAAATTTTGGTTTCTTCACCACTAAGAAATTAAGTTGAGAGACTACAAATGAATGACACATAATTTATACATGTGCATTACAATTAAAATTAAATAGTCAAGCTCAATATTATTTATATTCATCGTATTCACATTGACTTATGGTATATTACATCTAAAACTGTTCAATATTTTTCTTCACCATCTCAAAGTTTTTGATTTTTTATCACTAAGCTAAAAACATAAAAGACAATAGTATATGTAAAAAATTAATTATATTATATTTTTCTACTCCACCACAAAATTTTAGGTTTTTACCCACTAAAAAACAAAGCTAAAAGACTATAATTCATGAAATATTTTTTTTATATAAAATAGGTAATAATAAAAATAAATAATCAAGCTAGAATTTATTGATATTTACCATTTTCACATTGAATTATGGTAAGTTAGATGTAAATATATTCAATATGTTTCTTCTCCATCACAAAATTTCATGTTTCTTCTTCACTAAGCCACATAATTAAAAGACTATAAATGAATGACAAATAAATTAAATCTACATGGGTAATCACTAAAATTAAATATTGAAGTTCAATGCTATTTGTATTTACTATAAACACAATGTATTATGGTATAGCAGATGTAAACAATTTCTATATTTTTCTTCTTCTCCATCACCAAAATTTTGGTTTCTTCACCACTAAGAAACTAAGTTAAGAGACTACAAATGAATGACACATAATTTATACATATGCATTACGATTAAAATTAAATAGTCAAGCTCAATATTATTTATATTCATCGTATTCACATTGACTTATGGTATATTACATCTAAAACTATTCAATATTTTTCTTCACCATCTCAAAGTTTTTGATTTTTTATCACTAAGCTAAAAACATAAAAGACAATAGTATATGTAAAAAATTAATTATATTATATTTTTCTACTCCACCACAAAATTTTAGGTTTTTACACACTAAAAAACAAAGCTAAAAGACTATAATTCATGAAATATTTTTTTTATATAAAATAGGTAATAATAAAAATAAATAATCAAGCTAGAATTTATTGATATTTACCATTTTCACATTGAATTATGGTAAGTTAGATGTAAATATATTCAATATGTTTCTTCTCCATCACAAAATTTCATGTTTCTTCTTCACTAAGCCACATAATTAAAAGACTATAAATGAATGACAAATAAATTAAATCTACATGGGTAATCACTAAAATTAAATATTGAAGTTCAATGCTATTTGTATTTACTATAAACACAATGTATTATGGTATAGTAGATGTAAACAAATTCTATATTTTTCTTCTTCTCCATCACCTAAATTTTGGTTTCTTCACCACTAAGAAACTAAGTTAAGAGACTACAAATGAATGACACATAATTTATACATATGCATAACGATTAAAATTAAATAATCAATCTCAAAATTATTTATATTCATCGTATTCACGTTGACTTATGGTATATTACATTTAAAATGTTCAATATTTTTTTTACCATCCCAAAGTTTTGGATTTTTTTATCACTAAGCTAAAAACATAAAAGACTATAGTATATGTAAAAAATTAATTATATTTTGTTTTTCTACTCCATCACAAAATTTTAGATTTTTACCCACTAGAAAACAAAGCTAAAAGACTATAATCCATGGCATATTTTTTATATAAAATAGGTAATAATTAAAATAAATAATCAAGCTAAAATTTATTGATATTCACCATTTTCACATTGAATTATGGTAAGTTATATGTGTATATATTCGATATGTTTCTTCTCCATCACCAAATTTCATTTTTCTTCGTCACTAAGCCAAAGAGTTAAAAGATTGTAAATGAATGACAAATAAATTATATCCACATTGGTAATCACTAAAATTAAATATTTAAGCTCAATGCTATTTGTATTCACTATAATCACATTGTATTATGGTATAATAGATGTAAACAATTTCTATATTTTTATTCTTCACCATCACCAAAATTTTGGTTTCTTCACCACTAAGAAATTAAGTTGAGAGACTACAAATGAATGACACATAATTTATACATGTGCATTAAAATTAAAATTAAATAGTCAAGCTCAATATTATTTATATTCATCGTATTCACATTGACTTATGGTATATTACATCTAAAACTGTTCAATATTTTTCTTCACCATCTCAAAGTTTTTGATTTTTTATCACTAAGCTAAAAACATAAAAGACAATAGTATATGTAAAAAATTAATTATATTATATTTTTCTACTCCACCACAAAATTTTAGGTTTTTACCCACTAAAAAACAAAGCTAAAAGACTATAATTCATGAAATATTTTTTTTATATAAAATAGGTAATAATAAAAATAAATAATCAAGCTAGAATTTATTGATATTTACCATTTTCACATTGAATTATGGTAAGTTAGATGTAAATATATTCAATATGTTTCTTCTCCATCACAAAATTTCATGTTTCTTCTTCACTAAGCCACATAATTAAAAGACTATAAATGAGTGACAAATAAATTAAATCTACATGGGTAATCACTAAAATTAAATATTGAAGTTCAATGCTATTTGTATTTACTATAAACACAATGTATTATGGTATAGCAGATGTAAACAATTTCTAGATTTTTCTTCTTCTCCATCACCAAAATTTTGGTTTCTTCACCACTAAGAAACTAAGTTAAGAGACTACAAATGAATGACACATAATTTATACATATGCATTACGATTAAAATTAAATAGTCAAGCTCAATATTATTTATATTCATCGTATTCACATTGACTTATGGTATATTACATCTAAAACTATTCAATATTTTTCTTCACCATCTCAAAGTTTTTGATTTTTTATCACTAAGCTAAAAACATAAAAGACAATAGTATATGTAAAAAATTAATTATATTATATTTTTCTACTCCACCACAAAATTTTAGGTTTTTACACACTAAAAAACAAAGCTAAAAGACTATAATTCATGAAATATTTTTTTTATATACAATAGGTAATAATAAAAATAAATAATCAAGCTAGAATTTATTGATATTTACCATTTTCACATTGAATTATGGTAAGTTAGATGTAAATATATTCAATATGTTTCTTCTCCATCACAAAATTTCATGTTTCTTCTTCACTAAGCCACATAATTAAAAGACTATAAATGAATGACAAATAAATTAAATCTACATGGGTAATCACTAAAATTAAATATTGAAGTTCAATGCTATTTGTATTTAATATAAACACAATGTATTATGGTATAGTAGATGTAAACAAATTCTATATTTTTCTTCTTCTCCATCACCTAAATTTTGGTTTCTTCACCACTAAGAAACTAAGTTAAGAGACTACAAATGAATGACACATAATTTATACATATGCATAACGATTAAAATTAAATAATCAAGCTCAAAATTATTTATATTCATCGTATTCACGTTGACTTATGGTATATTACATTTAAAATGTTCAATATTTTTTTTACCATCCCAAAGTTTTGGATTTTTTTATCACTAAGCTAAAAACATAAAAGACTATAGTATATGTAAAAAATTAATTATATTTTGTTTTTCTACTCCATCACAAAATTTTAGATTTTTACCCACTAGAAAACAAAGCTAAAAGACTATAATCCATGGCATATTTTTTATATAAAATAGGTAATAGTTAAAATAAATAATCAAGCTAAAATTTATTGATATTCACCATTTTCACATTGAATTATGGTAAGTTATATGTATATATATTCGATATGTTTCTTCTCCATCACCAAATTTCATTTTTCTTCGTCACTAAGCCAAAGAGTTAAAAGATTGTAAATGAATGACAAATAAATTATATCCACATTGGTAATCACTAAAATTAAATATTTAAGCTCAATGCTATTTGTATTCACTATAATCACATTGTATTATGGTATAATAGATGTAAACAATTTCTATATTTTTATTCTTCACCATCACCAAAATTTTGGTTTCTTCACCACTAAGAAATTAAGTTGAGATACTACAAATGAATGACACATAATTTATACATGTGCATTACAATTAAAATTAAATAGTCAAGCTCAATATTATTTATATTCATCGTATTCACATTGACTTATGGTATATTACATCTAAAACTGTTCAATATTTTTCTTCACCATCTCAAAGTTTTTGATTTTTTATCACTAAGCTAAAAACATAAAAGACAATAGTATATGTAAAAAATTAATTATATTATATTTTTCTACTCCACCACAAAATTTTAGGTTTTTACCCACTAAAAAACAAAGCTAAAAGACTATAATTCATGAAATATTTTTTTTATATAAAATAGGTAATAATAAAAATAAATAATCAAGCTAGAATTTATTGATATTTACCATTTTCACATTGAATTATGGTAAGTTAGATGTAAATATATTTAATATGTTTCTTCTCCATCACAAAAATTCATGTTTCTTCTTCACTAAGCCACATAATTAAAAGACTATAAATGAATGACAAATAAATTAAACCTACATGGGTAATCACTAAAATTAAATATTTAAGTTCAATGCTATTTGTATTTACTATAAACACAATGTATTATGGTATAGTAGATGTAAACAATTTCTATATTTTTCTTCTTCTCCATCACCTAAATTTTGGTTTCTTCACCACTAAGAAACTAAGTTAAGAGACTACAAATGAATGACACATAATTTATACATATGCATAACGATTAAAATTAAATAATCAAGCTCAAAATTATTTATATTCATCGTATTCACGTTGACTTATGGTATATTACATTTAAAATGTTCAATATTTTTTTTACCATCCCAAAGTTTTGGATTTTTTTATCACTAAGCTAAAAACATAAAAGACTATAGTATATGTAAAAAATTAATTATATTTTGTTTTTCTACTCCATCACAAAATTTTAGATTTTTACCCACTAGAAAACAAAGCTAAAAGACTATAATCCATGGCATATTTTTTATATAAAATAGGTAATAGTTAAAATTAACAATCAAGCTAAAATTTATTGATATTCACCATTTTCACATTGAATTATGGTAAGTTATATGTATATATATTCGATATGTTTCTTCTCCATCACCAAATTTCATTTTTCTTCGTCACTAAGCCAAAGAGTTAAAAGATTGTAAATGAATGACAAATAAATTATATCCACATTGGTAATCACTAAAATTAAATATTTAAGCTCAATGCTATTTGTATTCACTATAATCACATTGTATTATGGTATAATAGATGTAAACAATTTCCATATTTTTATTCTTCACCATCACCAAAATTTTGGTTTCTTCACCACTAAGAAATTAAGTTGAGAGACTACAAATGAATGACACATAATTTATACATGTGCATTACAATTAAAATTAAATAGTCAAGCTCAATATTATTTATATTCATCGTATTCACATTGACTTATGGTATATTACATCTAAAACTGTTCAGTATTTTTCTTCACCATCTCAAAGTTTTTGATTTTTTATCACTAAGCTAAAAACATAAAAGACAATAGTATATGTAAAAAATTAATTATATTATATTTTTCTACTCCACCACAAAATTTTAGGTTTTTACCCACTAAAAAACAAAGCTAAAAGACTATAATTCATGAAATATTTTTTTTATATAAAATAGGTAATAATAAAAATAAATAATAAAACTAGAATTTATTGATATTTACCATTTTCAGATTGAATTATGGTAAGTTAGATGTAAATATATTCAATATGTTTCTTCTCCATCACAAAATTTCATGTTTCTTCTTCACTAAGCCACATAATTAAAAGACTATAAATGAATGACAAATAAATTAAGTCTACGTGGGTAATCACTAAAATTAAATATTGAAGTTCAATGCTATTTGTATTTACTATAAACACAATGTATTATGGTATAGTAGATGTAAACAATTTCTATATTTTTCTTCTTCTCTATCACCAAAATTTTGGTTTCTTCACCACTAAGAAACTAAGTTAAGAGACTACAAATGAATGACACATAATTTATACATATGCATAACGATTAAAATTAAATAATCAAGCTCAAAATTATTTATATTCATCGTATTCACGTTGACTTATGGTATATTACATTTAAAATGTTCAATATTTTTTTTACCATCCCAAAGTTTTGGATTTTTTTATCACTAAGCTAAAAACATAAAAGACTATAGTATATGTAAAAAATTAATTATATTTTGTTTTTTTACTCCATCACAAAATTTTAGATTTTTACCCACTAGAAAACAAAGCTAAAAGACTATAATCCATGGCATATTTTTTATATAAAATAGGTAATAATTAAAATAAATAATCAAGCTAAAATTTATTGATATTCACCATTTTCACATTGAATTATGGTAAGTTATATGTATATATATTCGATATGTTTCTTCTCCATCACCAAATTTCATTTTTCTTCGTCACTAAGCCAAAGAGTTAAAAGATTGTAAATGAATGACAAATAAATTATATCCACATTGGTAATCACTAAAATTAAATATTTAAGCTCAATGCTATTTGTATTCACTATAATCACATTGTATTATGGTATAATAGATGTAAACAATTTCCATATTTTTATTCTTCACCATCACCAAAATTTTGGTTTCTTCACCACTAAGAAATTAAGTTGAGAGACTACAAATGAATGACACATAATTTATACATGTGCATTACAATTAAAATTAAATAGTCAAGCTCAATATTATTTATATTCATCGTATTCACATTGACTTATGGTGTATTACATCTAAAACTGTTCAATATTTTTCTTCACCATCTCAAAGTTTTTGATTTTTTATCACTAAGCTAAAAACATAAAAGACAATAGTATATGTAAAAAATTAATTATATTATATTTTTCTACTCCACCACAAAATTTTAGGTTTTTACCCACTAAAAAACAAAGCTAAAAGACTATAATTCATGAAATATTTTTTTTATATAAAATAGGTAATAATAAAAATAAATAATCAAGCTAGAATTTATTGATATTTACCATTTTCACATTGAATTATGGTAAGTTAGATGTAAATATATTCAATATGTTTCTTCTCCATCACAAAATTTCATGTTTCTTCTTCACTAAGCCACATAATTAAAAGACTATAAATGAATGACAAATAAATTAAATCTACATGGGTAATCACTAAAATTAAATATTGAAGTTCAATGCTATTTGTATTTACTATAAACACAATGTATTATTATATAGTAGATGTAAACAATTTCTATATTTTTCTTCTTCTCTATCACCAAAATTTTGGTTTCTTCACCACTAAGAAACTAAGTTAAGAGACTACAAATGAATGACACATAATTTATACATATGCATTACGATTAAAATTAAATAGTCAAGCTCAATATTATTTATATTCATCGTATTCACGTTGAATTATGGTATATTACATCTAAAACTGTTCAATATTTTTCATCACCATCCCAAAGTTTTAGATTTTTTTTATCACTAAGCTAAAAACATAAAACACTATAGTATATGTAAAAAATTAATTATGTTTTATTTTTCTACTCCACCACAAAATTTTATGTTTTTACCCACTAAAAAACAAAGCTAAAAGACTATAATCCATGACATATTTTTTATATAAAATATTTAATAATTAAAATAAATAATCAAGCTAGAATTTATTGTTATTTACCATTTTCACATTGAATTATGGTAAGTTAGATGTAAATATATTCAATATGTTTCTTCTCCATCACAAACTTTCATGTTTCTTCGTCACAAAGCCACATAATGAAAAGACTATAAATGAATGACAAATAAATTAAATCTACACGGGTAATCACTAAAATTAAATATTGAAGTTCAATGCTATTTCTATATTTTTCTTCTTCTCTAACACCAAAATTTTGGTTTCTTCACCATTAAGAAACTAAGTTAAGAGACTACAAATGAGTGACACATAATTTATATATATGCATAATGATTAAAATTAAATAATCAAGCTCAATATTATTTATATTCATCATATTCACGTTGACTTATGGTATATTACATCTAAAACTGTTCAATACTTTTTTTCACCATCCCAAACTTTTGGATTTTTTTATCACTAAGCTAAAAACATAAAAGACTATAGTATATGTAAAAAATTAATTATATTTTATTTTTCTACTCCATCATAAAATTTTAGGTTTTTACCCACTAGAAAACAAAGCTAAAAGACTATAATCCATGATATATTTTTTATATAAATTAGGTAATAATTAAAATAAATAATCAAGCTAGAATTTATTAATATTTACCATTTTCACATTGAATTATGGTAAGTTAGATGTAAATATATTCGATATGTTTCTTCTCCATCACCAAATTTCATGTTTCTTCGTCACTAAGGCGCAGAGTTAAAAGACTGTAAATGAATGACAAATAAATTATATCCACATGGGTAATCACTAAAATTAAATATTTAAGCTAAATGCTATTTGTATTCACTATAATCACATTGTATTATGGTATAATAGATGTAAACACTTTCTATATTTTTCTTCTTCTCCATCACCAAAATTTTGGTTTCTTCACCACGAAGAAACTACGTTAGCAGACTACAAATGAATGACACATAGTTTATACATATGAATTATGATTAAAATTAAATAGTTAAGCTCAATATTATTTATATTCATCGTATTCACATTGACTTATGGTATATTACATCTAAAACTGTTCAATATTTTTCTTCACCATCTCAAAGTTTTTGATTTTTTTATCACTAAGCTAAAAACATAAAAGACAATAGTATATTTAAAAAATTAATTATATTTTATTTTTCTACTCCACCAAAAAATTTTAGGTTTTTACCCACTAAAAAACAAAGCTAAAAGACTATAATCCGTAACATATTTTTTTTATATAAAATAGGTAATAAGTAAAATAAATAATCAAGCTAGAATTTATTGATATTTACCATTTTCACATTGAATTATGGTAAGTTAGATGTAAATATATTCAATATGTTTTTTCTCCATCACAAAATTTCATGTTTCTTCGTCAGTAAGCCACATAATTAAAAGACTGTAAATGAATGACAAATAAATTATATCTACATGTGTAAGCACTAAAATTAAATATTTAAGCTCAATGCTATTTGTATTCACTATAATCACATTAAATTATGGTATAATAGATGTAAACAATTTCTATAATTTTCTTCTTCTCCATCACCAAAATTTTGGTTTCTTCACCACGAAGAAACTATGTTAACAGACTACAAATGAATGACACATAGTTTATACATATGAATTATGATTAAAATTAAATAGTTAAGCTCAATATTATTTATATTCATCGTATTCACATTGACTTATGGTATATTACATCTAAAACTGTTCAATATTTTTCTTCACCATCTCAAAGTTTTTGATTTTTTTATCACTAAGCTAAAAACATAAAAGACAATAGTATATTTAAAAAATTAATTATATTTTATTTTTCTACTCCACCACAAAATTTTAGGTTTTTACCCACTAAAAAACAAAGCTAAAAGACTATAATCCATGACATATTTTTTTTTTATATAAAATAGGTAATAAGTAAAATAAATAATCAAGCTAGAATTTATTGATATTTACCATTTTCACATTGAATTATGGTAAGTTAGATGTAAATATATTCAATATGTTTCTTCTCCATCACAAAATTTCATGTTTCTTCGTCAGTAAGCCACTTAATTAAAAGACTGTAAATGAATGACAAATAAATTATATCTACATGTGTAATCACTAAAATTAAATATTTAAGCTCAATGCTATTTGTATTCACTATAATCACATTAAATTATGGTATAATAGATGTAAACAATTTCTATAATTTTCTTCTTCTCCATCACCAAAATTTTGGTTTCTTCACCACTAAGAAACTAAGTTAAGAGACTACAAATGAATGACACATAATTTAAAGCTAAAAAGACTATAATCCATGACATAATTTTTATATAAATTAGGTAATAATTAAAATAAATAATCAAGCTAGAATTTATTGATATTTACCATTTTCACATTGAATGATGGTAAGTTAGATGTAAATATATTCAATATGTTTCTTCTCCATCAGAAAATTTCATATTTCTTCGTCACTAAGCCACATAATTAAAAGACTATAAATGACTGACAAATAAATTAAATCTACATGGGTAATCACTAAAATTAAATATTGAAGTTAAATGCTATTTGTATTCACTATAAACACATTGTATTATGGTATAATAGATGTAAACAATTTCTATATTTTTCTTCTTCTCTAACACCAAAATTTTGGTTTCTTCACCACTAAGAAACTAAGTGAAGAGACTACAAATGAATTACACATAATTTATACATATGCATAACAATTAAAATTAAATAATCAAGCTCAATATTATTTATATTCATCGTATTTACATTGACTTATGGTATATTACATCTAAAACTATTCAATTTTTTTTCCACCATCCCAAAGTTTTGGATTTTTTTATCACTAAGCTAAAAACATAAAAGACTATAGTATATGTAAAAAATTAATTATATTTTATTTTTCTACTACATCACAAAATTTTAGGTTTTTACCAACTAGAAAACAATGCTAAAAGACTATAATCCATGACATATTTTTTATATAAATTAGGTAATAATTAAAATAAATACTCAAGCTAGAATTTATTAATATTTACCATTTTCACATTGAATTATGGTAAGTTAGAAGTAAATATATTCGATATGTTTCTTCTCCATCACCAAATTTCATGTTTCTTCGTCACTAAGCCACAGAGTTAAAATTATATCCACATGGGTAATCATTAAAATTAAATATTTAAGCTCAATGCTATTTGTATTCACTATAATTACATTGTATTATGGTATAATAGATGTAAACAATTTCTATATTTTTCTTCTTCTACATCACCAAAATTTTGGTTTCTTCACCACTAAGAAACTACGTTAAGAGACTACAAATGAATGACACATAATTTATACATATGCATTACGATTAAAATTAATTAGTCAAGCTCAATATTATTTATATTCATCATTTTCACATTGACTTATTGTATATTACATCTAAAGCTGTTCAATATTTTTCTTCACCATCTCAAAGTTTTTGATTTTATTATCACTAAGCTAAAAACATAAAAGACAATAGTATATGTAAAAAATTAATTATATTTTATTTTTCTACTCCACCACAAAATTTTAGGTTTTTACCCATTAAAAACAAAGCTAAAAGACTATAATCCATGACATATTTTTTATATAAAATAGGTAATAATTAAAATAAATAATCAAGCTAGAATTTATTGATATTTACCATTTTCACATTGAATTATGATAAGTTAGATGTAAATATATTCAATACGTTTATTGTCCATCACAAAATTTCATGTTTCTTCGTCACTAAGCCACATAATTAAAATACTATAAATGAATGACAAATAAATTAAATCTACATGGGTAATCATTAAAATTAAATATTGAAGTTCAATGCTATTTGTATTCACTATAAACACATTGTATTATGGTATAATATATGTAAACAATTTCTATATTTTTCTTCTTCTCTAACACCAAAATTTTGGTTTCTTCACCACTAAGAAACTAAGTTAAGAGACTACAAATGATTGACACATAATTTATATATATATATATATTCATCGTATTCACATTGACTTATGGTATATTACATCTAAAACTGTTCAATATTTTTCTTCACCATCTCAAAGTTTTTGATTTTTTTATCACTAAGCTAAAAACATAAAAGACAATATTATATTTAAAAAATTAATTATATTTTATTTTTCTAATCCACCACAAAATTTTAGGTTTTTACCCACTAAAAAACAAAGCTAAAAGACTATAATCCATGACATATTTTTTTTATATAAAATGGGTAATAATTAAAATAAAAAATCAAGCTAGATTTATTGATATTTACCATTTTCACATTGAATTATGGTAAGTTAGATGTAAATGTATTCAATATGTTTCATCTCCATCACAAAATTTCATGTTTCTTCGTCACTAAGCCACATAATTAAAAGACTATAAATGAATGTCAAATAAATTAAATCTACATGGGTAATCACTAAAATTAAATATTGAAGTTCAATGCTATTCGTCACTAAGTTAAGAGAGTACAAATGAGTGACACATAATTTATATATATATGCATAATGATTAAAATTAAATAATCAAGCTCAATATTATTTATATTCATCGTATTCATATTGACTTATGGTATATTACATCTAAAACTGTTCAATATTTTTTTTCACCAACCCAAAGTTTTGGATTTTTTTACTCCATCACAAAATTTTAGTTTTTTACCCACTAGAAAACAATGATAAAAAACTATAATCCATGACATATTATTTATATAAATTAGGTAATAATTAAAATAAATAATCGAGCTAAAATTATTGATATTTACCATTTTCACATTGAATTATGGTAAGTTAGATGTAAATATATTCAATATGTTTCTTCTCCATCACAAAATTTCATGTTTCTTCTCACTAAGGCACAGAGTTAAAAGACTGTAAACGAATGACAAATAAATTATATCCACATGGGTAATCACTAAAATTAAATATTTAAGCTCAATGCTATTTGTATTCAATATGATCACATTGTATTATTGTATAATAGATGTAAACAATTTCTATATTTTTCTTCTTCTCCATCACCAAAATTTTGGTTTCTTCACCACTAAAAAACTACGTTAAGAGACTACAAATGAATGACACATAATTTTTAAATATGCATTATGATTAAAATTAAATAGTCAAGCTCAATATTATATATATTCATCGTATTCACATTGACTTATGGTATATTACATCTAAAACTGTTCAATATTTTTTTCACGATCCCAAAGTTTTGGATTTTTTTATTACTAAGCTAAAAACACAAAAGACTATAGTATATGTAAAAAATTAATTATATTTTATTTTTCTATTCCATCACAAAATTTTAAGGTTTTACCCACTAGAAAACAAAGCTAAAAGACTATAATCCATGACATATTTTTTATATAAAATAGGTAATAGTTAAAATAAATAATCAAGCTAGATTTATTGATATTTACCATTTTCGCATTGAATTATGGTAAGTTATATGCAAACATATTCGATATGTTTATTCTCCATCACCAAATTTCATGTTTCTTCGTCACTAAGCCACATAATTAAAAGACTGTAAATGAATGACAAATAAATTATATCCACATGGGTGATCACTAAAATTAAACATTCAACCTCAATGCTATTTGTATTCACTATAATCACATTGTATTACAGTATAATAGATGTAAACAATTTCGGTACTTTTCTTCTTCTCCATCACCAGCATTTTGGTTTCTTCACCACTAAGAAACTAAGTTAAGAGACTACAAATGAATGACACATAATTTATACATATGCATAACGATTAAAATTAAATAATCAAGCTCAATATTATTTATATTCATCGTATTCACATTGACTTATGGTATATTACATCTAAAACTGTTCAATATTTTTCTTCACCATCCCAAAATTTTAGATTTTTTCATCACAAAGCTAAAAACATAAAAGACTATAGTATATGTAAAAAATTAATTATATTTTATTTTTCTATTCCATCACAAAATTTTAGCTTTTTACCCACTAAATAACAAAGCTAAAAGACTAGAATCTATGACATATTTTTTATATAAAATAGGTAATAGTTAAAATAAATAATCAAGCTAGAATTTATTGATATTTACCATTTTCACATTGAATTATGGTAAGTTAGATGTAAATATATTCAATGTGTTTCTTCTACATCACCAAATTTCATGTTTCTTCGTCACTAAGGCGCAGAGTTAAAAGACTGTAAATGAATGACAAATAAATTATATCCACATGGGTAATCACTAAAATTAAATATTTAAGCTCAATGTTATTTGTATTCACTATAATCACATTGTATTATGGTATAATAGATGTAAACAATTTTTATATTTTTCTTCTTTTCCATCACCAAGATTTTGGTTTCTTCACCACTAAGAAACTAAGTTAAGAGACAACAAATGAACGACACATAATTTATACATATGCATAACGATTAAAATTAAATAATCAAGCTCAATATTATTTATATTCATCGTATTCACATTGACTTATGGTATATTACATCTAAAACTGTTCAATATTTTTTTTCACGATCCCAAAGTTTTGGATTTTTTTATCACAACGCTAAAAACATAAAAGACTATAGTATATGTAAAAAATTAATTATATTTTATTTTTCTATTCCATCACAAAATTTTAGCTTTTTACCCACTAAATAACAAAGCTAAAAGACTAGAATCTATGACATATTTTTTATATAAAATAGGTAATAGTTAAAATAAATAATCAAGCTAGAATTTATTGATATTTACCATTTTCACATTGAATTATGGTATGTTAGATGTAAATATATTCAATGTGTTTCTTCTACATCACCAAATTTCATGTTTCTTCGTCACTAAGGCGCAGAGTTAAAAGACTGTAAACGAATGACAAATAAATTATATCCACATGGGTAATCACTAAAATTAAATATTTAAGCTCAATGCTATTTGTATTCACTATAATCACATTGTATTATGGTATAATAGATGTAAACAATTTCTATATTTTTCTTCTTCTCCATCACCAAAATTTTGGTTTCTTCACCACTAAGAAACTAAGTTAAGAGACTACAAATGAATGACACATAATTTATACATATGCATAATGATTAAAATTAAATAATCAGGCTCAATATTATTTATATTCATCGTATTCACATTGACTTATGGTATATTACATCTAAAACTGTTCAATATTTTTCTTCACCATCCCAAAATTTTAGATTTTTTTTATCAGAAAGCTAAAAACATAAAAGACTATAGTATATGTAAAAAATTAATTATATTTTATATTTCTATTCCATCACAAAATTTAGCTTTTTACCCACTAAATAACAAAGCTAAAAGACTAGAACCTATGACATATTTTTTATATAAAATAGGCAATAGTTAAAAATAAATAATCAAGCTAGAATTTATTGATATTTACCATTTTCACATTGAATTATGGTAAGTTAGATGTAAATATATTCAATGTGTTTCTTCTACATCACCAAATTTCATGTTTCTTCGTCACTAAGGCGCAGAGTTAAAAGACTGTAAATGAATGACAAATAAATTATATCCACATGGGTAATCACTAAAATTAAATATTTAAGCTCAATGCTATTTGTATTCACTATAATCACATTGTATTATGGTATAATAGATGTAAACAATTTTTATATTTTTCTTCTTTTCCATCACCAAGATTTTGGTTTCTTCACCACTAAGAAACTAAGTTAAGAGACTACAAATGAACGACACATAATTTATACATATGCATAACGATTAAAATTAAATAATCAAGCTCAATATTATTTATATTCATCGTATTCACATTGACTTATGGTATATTACATCTAAAACTGTTCAATATTTTTTTTCACGATCCCAAAGTTTTGGATTTTTTTATCACAACGCTAAAAACATAAAAGACTATAGTATATGTAAAAAATTAATTATATTTTATTTTTCTATTCCATCACAAAATTTTAGCTTTTTACCCACTAAATAACAAAGCTAAAAGACTAGAATCTATGACATATTTTATATATAAAATAGGTAATAGTTAAAATAAATAATCAAGCTAGAATTTATTGATATTTACCATTTTCACATTGAATTATGGTATGTTAGATGTAAATATATTCAATGTGTTTCTTCTACATCACCAAATTTCATGTTTCTTCGTCACTAAGGCGCAGAGTTAAAAGATTGTAAATGAATGACAAATAAATTATATCCACATGGGTAATCACTAAAATTAAATATTTAAGCTCAATGCTATTTGTATTCACTATAATCACATTGTATTATGGTATAATAGATGTAAACAATTTCTATATTTTTCTTCTTCTCCATCACCAAAATTTTGGTTTCTTCACCACTAAGAAACTAAGTTAAGAGACTACAAATGAACGACACATAATTTATACATATGCATAATGATTAAAATTAAATAATCAAGCTCAATATTATTTATATTCATCGTATTCACATTGACTTATGATATATTACATCTAAAACTGTTCAATATTTTTCTTCACCATCCCAAAATTTTAGATTTTTTTATCACAAAGCTAAAAACATAAAAGACTATAGTATATGTAAAAAATTAATTATATTTTATTTTTCTATTCCATCACAAAATTTTAGCTTTTTACCCACTAAATAACAAAGCTAAAAGACTAGAATCTATGACATATTTTTTATATAAAATAGGTAATAGTTAAAATAAATAATCAAGCTAGAATTTATTGTTATTTACCATTTTCACATTGAATTATGGTAAGTTAGATGCATATATATTCAATGTGTTTCTTCTACATCACCAAATTTCATGTTTCTTCGTCACTAAGGCGCAGAGTTAAAAGACTGTAAATGAATGACAAATAAATTATATCCACATGGGTAATAACTAAAATCAAATATTTAAGCTCAATGCTATTTGTATTCACTATAATCACATTGTATTATGGTATAATAGATGTAAACAATTTTTATATTTTTCTTCTTTTCCATCACCAAGATTTTGGTTTCTTCACCACTAAGAAACTAAGTTAAGAGACTACAAATGAACGACACATAATTTATACATATGCATAACGATTAAAATTAAATAATCAAGCTCAATATTATTTATATTCATCGTATTCACATTGACTTATGGTATATTACATCTAAAACTGTTCAATATTTTTTTTCACGATCCCAAAGTTTTGGATTTTTTTATCACAACGCTAAAAACATAAAAGACTATAGTATATGTAAAAAATTAATTATATTTTATTTTTCTATTCCATCACAAAATTTTAGCTTTTTACCCACTAAATAACAAAGCTAAAAGACTAGAATCTATGACATATTTTTTATATAAAATAGGTAATAGTTAAAATAAATAATCAAGCTAGAATTTATTGATATTTACCATTTTCACATTGAATTATGGTAAGTTAGATGTAAATATATTCAATGTGTTTCTTCTACATCACCAAATTTCATGTTTCTTCGTCACTAAGGCGCAGAGTTAAAAGACTGTAAATGAATGACAAATAAATTATATCCACATGGGTGATCAGTAAAATTAAACATTTAAGCTCAATGCTATTTGTATTTACTATAATCGCATAGGTTTACTTTATAATAGATGTAAACAATTTTTATATTTTTCTTCTTTTCCATCACCAAGATTTTGGTTTCTTCACCACTAAGAAACTAAGTTAAGAGACTACAAATGAACGACACATAATTTATACATATGCATAACGATTAAAATTAAATAATCAAGCTCAATATTATTTATATTCATCGTATTCACATTGACTTATGGTATATTACATCTAAAACTGTTCAATATTTTTTTTCACGATCCCAAAGTTTTGGATTTTTTTATCACAACGCTAAAAACATAAAAGACTATAGTATATGTAAAAAATTAATTATATTTTATTTTTCTATTCCATCACAAAATTTTAGCTTTTTACCCACTAAATAACAAAGCTAAAAGACTAGAATCTATGACATATTTTTTATATAAAAATGGTAATAGTTAAAATAAATAATCAAGCTAGAATTTATTGATATTTACCATTTTCACATTGAATTATGGTAAGTTAGATGTAAATATATTCAATGTGTTTCTTCTACATCACCAAATTTCATGTTTCTTCGTCACTAAGGCGCAGAGTTAAAAGACTGTAAATGAATGACAAATAAATTATATCCACATGGGTGATCAGTAAAATTAAACATTTAAGCTCAATGCTATTTGTATTTACTATAATCGCATAGGTTTACTTTATAATAGATGTAAACAATTTCTATATTTTTCTTCTTCTCCATCACCAAAATTTTGGTTTCTTCACCCCTAAGAAACTAAGTTAAGATTCTACAAATGAATGACAAATAATTGATACACATGCATAACGATTAAAATTAAATAATCAAGCTCAATATTATTTATATTCATCGTATTCACATTGACTTATGGTATATTACATCTGAAACTCTTCAATATTGTTCTTCACCATCCCAAAATTTTAGATTTTTTTTATCACTAAGCTAAAAACATAAAAGACTATAGTAT
The DNA here is from genome assembly GCA_963859935.3 of Lathyrus sativus. Taxonomy (NCBI): domain Eukaryota; kingdom Viridiplantae; phylum Streptophyta; class Magnoliopsida; order Fabales; family Fabaceae; genus Lathyrus; species Lathyrus sativus. The sequence goes on from CAWUDS030001602.1 coordinate 71,959, forward strand.
ATGTAAAAAATTAAGTATATTTTATTTTTCTATTCCATCACAAAATTTTAGCTTTTTACCCACTAAATAACAAAGCTAAAAGACTAGAATCTATGACATATTTTTTATATAAAATAGGTAATAGTTAAAATAAATAACCAAGCTAGAATTTATTGATATTTACCATTTTCACATTGAATTATGGTAAGTTATATGCAAACATATTCAATATGTTTCTTCTCCATCACCAAATTTCATGTTTCTTCGTCACTAAGGCGCAGAGTTAAAAGACTGTAAATGAATGACAAATAAATTATATCCACATGGGTAATCACTAAAATTAAGTATTGAATTTCAATGCTATTTGTAATCACTATAAACACATTGTATTATGGTATAATAGATGTAAACAATTTCTATATTTTTCTTTTTCTCCATCACCAAGATTTTGGTTTCTTCACCACTAAGAAACTAAGTTAAGAGACTACAAATGAATGACACATAATTGATACACATGCATAACGATTAAAATTAAATAATCAAGCTCAATATTATTTATATTCATCGTATTCACATTGACTTATGGTATATTACATCTGAAACTCTTCAATATTGTTCTTCACCATCCCAAAATTTTAGATTTTTTTATCACTAAGCTAAAAACATAAAAGACTATAGTATATGTAAAAAATTAAGTATATTTTATTTTTCTATTCCATCACAAAATTTTAGCTTTTTACCCACTAAATAACAAAGCTAAAAGACTAGAATCTATGACATATTTTTTATATAAAATAGGTAATAGTTAAAATAAATAATCAAGCTAGAATTTATTGATATTTACCATTTTCACATTGAATTATGGTAAGTTAGATGTAAATATATTCAATGTGTTTCTTCTACATCACCAAATTTCATGTTTCTTCGTCACTAAGGCGCAGAGTTAAAAGACTGTAAATGAATGACAAATAAATTATATTCGCATGGGTAATCACTAAAATTAAATATTTAAGCTCAATGCTATTTGTATTCACTATAATCACATTGTATTATGGTATAATAGATGTAAACAATTTCTATATTTTTCTTCTTCTTCATCACCAAGATTTTGGTTTCTTCACCACTAAGAAACTAAGTTAAGAGACTACAAATGAACGACACATAATTTATACATATACATAAGGATTAAAATTAAATAATCAAGCTCAATATTATTTATATTCATCGTATTCACATTGACTTATGGTATATTACATCTAAAACTGTTCAATATTTTTCTTCACCATCCCAAAATTTTGGATTTTTTTATCACTAAGCTAAAAACATAAAAGACTATAGTATATGTAAAAAATTAATTATATTTTATTTTTCTATTCCATAGTAAAATTTTAGCTTTTTACCCACTAAATAACAAAGCTAAAAGACTAGAATCTATGACATATTTTTTATATAAAATAGGTAATAGTTAAAATAAATAATCAAGCTAGAATTTATTGATATTTACCATTTTCACATTGAATTATGGTAAGTTAGATGTAAATATATTCAATGTGTTTCTTCTACATCACCAAATTTCATGTTTCTTCGTCACTAAGGCGCAGAGTTAAAAGACTGTAAATGAATGACAAATAAATTATATCCACATGGGTAATCACTAAAATTAAATATTTAAGCTCAATGCTATTTGTATTCACTATAATCACATTGTATTATGGTATAATAGATGTAAACAATTTCTATATTTTTCTTCTTCTCCATCACCAAGATTTTGGTTTCTTCACCACTAAGAAAATAAGTTAAGAGACTACAAATGAACGAGACATAATTTATACATATGCATAACGATTAAAATTAAATAATCAAGCTCAATATTATTTATATTCATCGTATTCACATTGACTTATGGTATATTACATCTAAAACTGTTCAATATATTTTTTCACGATCCCAAAGTTTTGGATTTTTTTATGACTAAGCTAAAAACATAAAAGACTATAGTATATGTAAAAAATTAATTATATTTTATTTTTCTATTCCATCACAAAATTTTAGCTTTTTACCCACTAAATAACAAAGCTAAAAGACTAGAATCTATGACATATTTTTTATATAAAATAGGTAATAGTTAAAATAAATAATCAAGCTAGAATTTATTGATATTTACCATTTTCACATTGAATTATGGTAAGTTATATGCAAACATATTCAATATGTTTCTTCTCCATCACCAAATTTCATGTTTCTTCGTCACTAAGGCGCAGAGTTAAAAGACTGTAAATGAATGACAAATAAATTATATCCACATGGGTAATCACTAAAATTAAGTATTGAATTTCAATGCTATTTGTAATCACTATAAACACATTGTATTATGGTATAATAGATGTAAACAATTTCTATATTTTTCTTTTTCTCCATCACCAAGATTTTGGTTTCTTCACCACTAAGAAACTAAGTTAAGAGACTACAAATGAATGACACATAATTGATACACATGCATAACGATTAAAATTAAATAATCAAGCTCAATATTATTTATATTCATCGTATTCACATTGACTTATGGTATATTACATCTGAAACTCTTCAATATTGTTCTTCACCATCCCAAAATTTTAGATTTTTTTATCACTAAGCTAAAAACATAAAAGACTATAGTATATGTAAAAAATTAAGTATATTTTATTTTTCTATTCCATCACAAAATTTTAGCTTTTTACCCACTAAATAACAAAGCTAAAAGACTAGAATCTATGACATATTTTTTATATAAAATAGGTAATAGTTAAAATAAATAATCAAGCTAGAATTTATTGATATTTACCATTTTCACATTGAATTATGGTAAGTTAGATGTAAATATATTCAATGTGTTTCTTCTACATCACCAAATTTCATGTTTCTTCGTCACTAAGGCGCAGAGTTAAAAGACTGTAAATGAATGACAAATAAATTATATTCGCATGGGTAATCACTAAAATTAAATATTTAAGCTCAATGCTATTTGTATTCACTATAATCACATTGTATTATGGTATAATAGATGTAAACAATTTCTATATTTTTCTTCTTCTTCATCACCAAGATTTTGGTTTCTTCACCACTAAGAAACTAAGTTAAGAGACTACAAATGAACGACACATAATTTATACATATACATAAGGATTAAAATTAAATAATCAAGCTCAATATTATTTATATTCATCGTATTCACATTGACTTATGGTATATTACATCTAAAACTGTTCAATATTTTTCTTCACCATCCCAAAATTTTGGATTTTTTTATCACTAAGCTAAAAACATAAAAGACTATAGTATATGTAAAAAATTAATTATATTTTATTTTTCTATTCCATAGTAAAATTTTAGCTTTTTACCCACTAAATAACAAAGCTAAAAGACTAGAATCTATGACATATTTTTTATATAAAATAGGTAATAGTTAAAATAAATAATCAAGCTAGAATTTATTGATATTTACCATTTTCACATTGAATTATGGTAAGTTAGATGTAAATATATTCAATGTGTTTCTTCTACATCACCAAATTTCATGTTTCTTCGTCACTAAGGCGCAGAGTTAAAAGACTGTAAATGAATGACAAATAAATTATATCCACATGGGTAATCACTAAAATTAAATATTTAAGCTCAATGCTATTTGTATTCACTATAATCACATTGTATTATGGTATAATAGATGTAAACAATTTCTATATTTTTCTTCTTCTCCATCACCAAGATTTTGGTTTCTTCACCACTAAGAAAATAAGTTAAGAGACTACAAATGAACGAGACATAATTTATACATATGCATAACGATTAAAATTAAATAATCAAGCTCAATATTATTTATATTCATCGTATTCACATTGACTTATGGTATATTACATCTAAAACTGTTCAATATATTTTTTCACGATCCCAAAGTTTTGGATTTTTTTATGACTAAGCTAAAAACATAAAAGACTATAGTATATGTAA